>PVKC010044659.1:0-11546 GCA_004027635.1 Crocidura indochinensis | reverse complement strand
TGTGTGTGTGCCCAGCCCCACCTGTGTTTGTCTGTCTGTGTGTCTGCGAAGTAATGAAGCCTAACACTTATTTCATGTAGTTTCTATTTTCCCCGTGGTTGTACATTCCCATGTATTAAAGCTGTTTATCACCCTGGGTAAACAGATTCGCGTGTTATACGAGAGACATACAGCTTCCAGAATAAACCTATGGGTCTAAAGAGTAATATTAAATATGTTCAACCATAGGAAAGAGAAGTGATATTCTAAGCAACTGACACCTCCTAATTATGAAGATTTAAAGTGGGGACACTTTTAAAACCATAGGTGGTTACGCTTTTCTTTGAACTTGTAAGAACTCTTTGTTTTACCTAATGATAGAGCACCCAAAAAAACAGCTTTTAAGTATGTACTTTTGATAACATTTTCTAAATTCTATAATTCAACCTTCCGATGATAGGTCCTTTCACCGGGTATCTTAAAAGCCTATTCAGTCACAATTGCCTGCCCACTTACTTAATCAGCAATCATTGTTCTAGAATGTAGGACTTTGTTGTCAAGACAAGCACCAAAACCTTTAAAAAAATTTTTTTTATTTTTCTTCAGAACTGGCATAAGTAAAAAGTGATCTTTGTCAAACAAGGCCAAATGTATGCAAATCTTTTATAAACATTCACAAACATTTATTTAGCTTTTGAAATGTTGGCCTCATTTGAGAGCACGAAAACGAGGGGGAAGTAGGAAAACGCAAAGGCCAGCTTAGAAGCTGGCACACTACATAAATATTCACAAGGAAGATTATAGGATTCATGTTAGGCTGTCTTAGGCTCCTCCAAAGTCCACACAGAATAGCAAAGAACAAAACTAACGAGAAGTACAGCAGATGTCAGACAATGCATCAGCCCCTTTTCCTCTCTCACTTGGCTATACTTGGACGCTTTTATATTTTCTTTCAATATGGTTAGGTCATTCAAGGATTCTCCTATAGACTCTGTATTGTGGCTACAGATCTATAAGCTGGAGGTCTGTCAGCTTTCCAAAAGTTTCCAATGAAAAGGCATTATGCAAATGCTACCTCTCTTACCCTCTTTCAGGGGGGAAAAAAAGCCTCCAGAATGCAGTCATCGGAGTATTGGAAGCCCCAGCCTTCATTTCTGTAGAGCTGTGTTTGCCTCGGGGCCACGCTGCTTGTTTTGACAGTGGATCCCCCTAGATAGTTGGGATTAGTCGAGCTTGTTTAGATAAACTTGAAATCAAGGCCTTCTCTAGGTAGACAGCGAGATGTAGCTACGAGTTTCCAGCTGCCTCCTCCTTTCATCCCCAAACAACTGGAGATTCACAGTAGCTATCACAGCCACAGGCTATGGCACATACATAAGTACAAAATTAAAGGCTGCTAAGAGAAGCCTTTGTAAGTCTTAGTGCTAAAATAAGGAATCTGTACTGCTTGGTTTATACAAATTATTCGAGCAGGGCCAGTATGGAACTGAAATCATCAGTTAACAAGGCATATTAATCACAGTTCCCAGCCTCTTCCGAGACAGGATCAGAGGCTGGGAATATACCTAACCTGGTGCTGTATAACTCCTGTGTGAGAAGAATCAAATAAACACGTGTGTGTGTGTGTGTGTGTGTGTGTGTGTGTAACTCCTGTGTGAGAATATAACTCCTGTGTGAGAAGAATCGAATAAACGTGAGTGTGTGTGTGTGTGTGTGTGTGTGTAACTCCTGTGTGAGAATAAACGTGTGTATGTGTGAAGAAATAATAGCATTTATTTGTCCAGCAAAGGAATATTGGACATGGTCAACCACATGCAAGCAGAGAATGAAAATCAAGATGTGAATATTAGATCTGCTTTTAAGGGGAGATAATTCAGCAACTGATCACACTGGAAGGGTCCTCTCCAGCTACAGCTGTTTCCTCACAAAGATTCTGACTGCAGAGTACAGAATTCAAAGGTCCTGAAAGTTATCAGGAAGATTTAGAAGTGAAGAAACTTTGAGTAGACCTATGGCAGTTCATTACAAAGATAAAGGGCAAGTGAGCTACTGAGGCAACTTTAAAATGAAAAATCTTTTGAGAATATTTTGCAAAAATGAAGTCTCTTTTGAGGACCACCAAACGGCAAATACAACAAACAAAAAAAGTATAGCGCAAACCTGTTTCACTTTACATCTCTTGTCCTAATAAGATAATGCTTACCTCACACAACTGCCTTTGATGTTTAAGACTCAACTAGTTACACATTCAGACATATCATCAAGGCCATTGCTCTATTACTGTGGCTCATCCCTTTCACCTCATCAGAACAAGAAAAGAATCTCAGACTTACTTGCTATACTTTTTTGAACTTCAAAATAATTCTGTGAGGAAATGCTACCTTTTCCATAAGATGCTCCCAAGTTTATGTAAATAAGGAAAATGTCAAGGGAGGCCTTAGAATCAAGTATATCTTCAAATCGTCTTAGAAAATGAACACATTTTTCTAAGCAGTATACAGTGTTTAGTGCCAGCTAGTGAAGTAAACAAAACACTGGTCAGGGACAGAAAAAATGGTGGAGTGAATAGAGCACACACTTTTCACACAGCAGATCCCAACTTTGATTCCCAGAACTACATCGGGTCCCAGACCTCAATAGAAATGAGTCTTGAATGCTGCATCAGGACTAAGACCTGAGCAGAGCCAAGAGTGAGAGTGCCCCACCCACACAAAAAAGTGACAGTAAAAATATAGTACTGTCCAGGTGGAACTTATGGTCTGGTAGGAGAAAGAGGAGAGACGTAAATGAATACATTCTTTCAGCATGAAGGTATAAAATAAATTCACACTGTGATGGACTGCTGAAGGCGAAACACATAGTGTTCTATGATAGGGGCCTGGCTTTTAGATGAGAGTCAAGAAAAGTGATATTATGATTGGAAATGAGAGAAAGCCAGTTTTAGCCAAATATTAGGACAGTGGTGGGGACAGAAATTAAAAAGAAGAGGAGCCAGGACACAGTGGTAGGGCACTTGCCTTGCACGTGGCCAACCAAAGACAGATCCTGGTTCAATTCCCAGCATCCAATATGGTCCCCAGCCTGCCAGGAGCGATTTCTGAATGCAGAGTCAGGAGTAACCCCTGAGTACCACTGGATATGACACCCCCCCCCCAACCAAAAAAAAGAAAATTAAAAAGAAGAGAAAAAAAATGTTTTCCTGGTTTTGGTGTTTTGCAAGGATCACTTAAAAAGAGCTCTTGAGGGCTGGAGAGATAGCACAGCGGTAGGGTGTTTGCCTTGCAAGAGGCTGACCCAGAACCCACAGTGGTTCAAATCCTGGCATTTCCTATGATCCCCCATGCCTGCCAGGAGCGATTTCTGAGAGGAGATCCAGGAGTAACCCCTGAGTGCCACTACGTGTGGCCCAAAAACTAAAACAAAAACAAAAAAGAGCTCTTGGCACACTGCACTAAGTAAAGTCTGGCATGTGGGAGAATGGGTGAAAAAGGGTAATGCCTGGAATTGAGGGTGTTAGAGAGGCAGGAATCAGAGCACAAAACCGGCTGGAGGTCACACTAGAGGTATGGCCTTTGCCGCAGTGCACTGGGAGAAATGAAGAAGTCCCAAGTCTACACTAGAGGCACAAGGAGGTCCTGAGTCCTTTCACATTCTGAGTATGAGGACTTATCAATTTCTCTGTTCATACTTGAGCCTCTGAGACTCGAGAAGGGTTCACAGGCTTTCATAGTTAGGTCTTCATCTTGTCCATGATGGAAATCCCATGTCAATTCTCTCAGAATCCTTCTTGTCATCAGGCTAGACTACCAGTTTAAAGCCAATCTGGTCCCTGGAGGTCAAAGATAGCCAACAGGGGTCCTGTCAGGTCTCTGGGAAGGAAGAGGAGCCCCACACAGGAGCCTTAATAAATCTCACTGAGGATGGAAAAGAGAACTAAGACAAGTGGGCCATGATCAAGCTGCCAAGCGGTCAAATTATCCTAGGTAGAATAATCTCTAGATCGAAGAGTCTGTGGCCTTCCTGAGAAGCAAGAGGGACAGATTCCCCTCTTGTCTGGATGTCACAACCCCATATAAATGGCCCATCTCCACAGCTCCTGTACTATGTAGCTACATATGCAGCCACGTGACAGTCTCTTTAAATTTCACAGTACTAACGACCCAGTAGGAGCCAATAAATGTGATGGGAAAGTTGCATAGAAGGCCATCAAGCTCAAAGAACAATAACAATAACACAGAATTGATCAAGTAGTACCAATCAACCCAGTAAATCATCAATGACTTTAGTAACACCATTGTGAAATACAACAATTATCACAAACTGTCTCTTAGTGACCTATTTTCTGATCATTTGTCATTTTGTTATAGTAAGTGATATGAGGCAAACATTTTTGTGCTTGCTATGGCTTGAGGAGTGAGTAAGAAACTGGGGACACATTGGTGAAGGGAAGGTCACACTAGTGGTGGGCTTGGTGTTAGAATACTGAGTGCCTGAAGCAACTGTATTAAAAACAACTTTGTAAGTCATGGTGTTTAAATAAAAATTAATATTAAAAATTATAAAATAAAGGGAGATGCCAGAGTGATAACAAGGTGGGTAGAATGTTTGCCTTACAGACAACTAACCCAAATTCATCAGAGTGCAAAACCAGTAGTAACCCCTGAGCATCAGTTGGAGTGGCCCTAAAACAAGTAAAAATTAAAGTAGGTCTAATCCACTAACATCAGACCACAGAGAAAGGCCAGCAAATATGTAATCACTGTCAAGCAATTCCAGAAAGATAAAAACGGGGGCCAGAGAGAGAGAACAGTGCTAGGGCATTTGCTTTGCATGTGGCTAACCTGGGACAGACCAGGGTCCAATCCCTAGGATCCCATAAGGTCTCCTGAGCCTGCAAAGAGCACAGATTTCTGAACACAGATTGAGAAGTGACTCCTGAGCACTGCTGGGTATGGTCCAAGAACAAAAACAAAAACAAACAAAAAAAAAGATTAAAAGCAGTATTAGCTGGGCACATATTGTTACAAAATACCGTGGTACCAGCCTGCATGTCTTTTTGCTTTATCCTAACATGAAGGAGAAATCACATGAGCCAAGAAAAACTTAAATTTATCATAAACAATACTGATAGAAAATAGACACAGAAAATAAAGGAGACAATAACAATCGAAGTTTGTACGCATTGTAGTAATTTCTGTCAATGGTAACCACTTCTGTCTAACTACACAGATGCCTAATAAGATAAACTAAAAAATTGTGTAATTTAGGGCAGGAGCGTGCTGGGTAGGACGTTTGCCTTGCACACAGCAGACCCAGGTTCAATTTTTGGTCTCCCATATGGTCCTCTGAACTTGAGTGATTCCTGAGTGCAGAACCAGAAAGTAACCCCTGAATGCTGATAGGTGTGCCCCCCCCAATTGTGTCATTTAAAATACCTAATTGACTTACACAGTTTCTTGTGATTAAAGTGCCCCCCTTTTTTTTATTGCTTCCTGCTAACCAGTGGCCCTCTGCTTTCTGATAGGGATTTAGTGACAAGAGAAAAGATATTAATAAAAGAACAACTGTGTCTCATTCCACTTCTGAAAGTTTTACAAATATTCAGCAAACGTACCAGTACTTGTACACGGATATTATTATCATCTTCCAAATGAACTAAATCTTGAAAACTGAATAAATTAGCTCCAGACCAGCAAACGTATTTCTCTAACTTCAGCTTCCAGTTAGAAACGATGAATGGAAAGGCTATGATTCAAGCCCAAGCTTCTCGTCGCGTGTCTTCACAATGACTCATTACTCACTTGACTCAGAAAACTCTGCAAAATCACACATATTATGATGCTCGAATCCTCCTGTTGATTCTAAGCACACTCTTAAGACTGCCAGGGTAGTCCGGATGTGCAGATCCAAAATTCCACCCAGTATGTGAAGGCTGCCCCTCACCAGCAGCTCAGTGTACATCTGGCTTCAGTGCGAGAGAGGGTTAGTGTGTCCAGGCCAGACGTTGAGCTAGATATAGCATGAACAGCCAAAAGGAGAGCTGGTGTTGGACACAGGCCGGCAGTCCAAAAGAAAAACTGCACTTTTACTGCACACAGTACGGCATGTAGCATGCTTGCCTTGCATATGGCTAACTCAGGTTCAATCTCTGGTGCCCCATATGGTCCCTCTGGACCCTGCTAAGAGTGATCCCTTGAGCAGAACAAGGACCAAGCCCTGAGTATTATTGGTGTAACCCCCAAACCAGAATAATAATGGTAAAAGAATTTAATAAGAGATTAAACTCTGATTTCATCTATTCCAGTAACTTGAGACTTTCTTGACCATGCTCAGCCTGTTGCTGTGAGACCATCAAGATTGACCATCAAGACTTTCATCCTCAGTCCCTCTTTGAATTAGATTGGCTTCATTTTCTCTTCTCTTCTCCCTCCACTCCCATTCTCATCCTCCTCAACTTCCTCCTCTTCCTCCTCCTTTTTTTAAGCTGGCTTTCCAACCACAGAGCTGCAATGAGATAATAGCCTGTGCACATGTCAGGGTGTGGTTGCATGCCACAAGAACACTCAAGTTATATGCCTCGATGCTGGACACTCAGAGTGCCCTGGTCATTCTCTCAAGTGACCTGGACTCACTGTTCTGGTTACAAGAGTCATGGAGAGAGTGAGAACAGTGGCATGCCTGGAGAGCAGTAAAAGAGCAAATATAATTCATCGGCCACATAAAAGGAGATTGGGAACTGGTTTTAGAGTTCCCAATTGTCATATGAGTCCAGGTTGTTAGTCCATATTAGGAAATTACGGTAGGCTAGAATTTACTACAGCATACTGTCAATTACAAAGGGCCAGCCAAATTTCTCTCTACCTTCCTTGTGCAACTTTAGCAAGTTACCACACATACTATGGCTTACACTCACATCCACATTTACAAATTTACTATTATCTGTCTTATGCTAGAAGAAAAGGAAATGGGACAAGTATAGCCTCTGCCTAAAGTGACATTCCCAAATCTCATATAACAAAGGTATACTTGTCATCCCCTTGTCTTTGGCCTAAACGTACCCCAAAATAGCAGCTAAAATCTTTAGGAGGGAGACAGAGCCACAACACAACATCAACAAGAGGGCAGAAGCAACAAGTCCAGGTTGGGATACAATTTTCATGAAGTTCAAGCAGAAACACACCAAACAATTCACCTAATTCCCATTTTAGCATCTCCTATGGAGCACCTGATGACTAACACCTACACCTACTTTTTTGGGGAAAGGCGGAAGCTGCTACCACTGCTGCTGTGTCACCAGGAGTGGCGGACGTGGGCTGGGACCCAGGCAACCATGTTCACATCAGGAGTCTCAAACTCTCAGCCCGTGAGTTGTTGCAGCCCTCCATACAACATTTTGTGGCCCGCAGTCGGCCTTCAAATATGCTATTTTTATTCGGTAAGCGAATAATCGGGAACACTGCGATATTTGTACGAAGAGCCACAACAACTTGCGGGCCGCGAGTCTGAGACCCCTGACACAGATTATGAAGACTCATGTGACCTCCTAATTCTGTTACCAGGACCAGATACTGCCTACCACTGACTTTTGCAGGCAGTGTGGGGGTGGGCTAGATCCCCTCCCCAGGCTTCTTTAAACCCCAAGGAAGGGCCAATAGAGAGTACAGAGGTTAGGGTGCAGACTTAGCATCATGATGGCCTATAGTGGCAACATAGGAGTGTTATTCTCTCAGCAGCACCTTATCCTGAAACCCTCACATTGAGTTGCTGATCTCATTGGCTAAGCACTGTTTGGAAGATACCTCTCCCAAAAAAAACTGTTTGGGAAAAGAACAAAAGGCTGGGGCTATAGCAATAGCACAGCGGGTAGAGTGCTTGCCTCACACGCAGCTGACCTGGGTTTGCTCCCTAGCATCCAGCACGATCCTCCAAGCCCACCAAGAGTAATTCCTGAGAACAGAGGCAAAAATAACCCCTGAGTACCACCAGGTATGGCCCCAAAACAAAACAAAACAAAATAAAAAAACAAACAAAAACAACAAAACTCTAGGACTCAAGTTAAAAATATTCTACGAATGAGGTAAACCTATTTCTCATACATCTATCTGAAAAAGGTCTCACAGAGCTCAACAAAAATAAAGAACCTCATCAAAAGATAAGATATGAACAGACACTCCCTAGAAGAAATATAGATGGCCGATGGGCTTAGAAAAAAGTGCTCACCAACACATATCAGGGAAATGCAAATCAAACAGCAGTGAGAAACCATCACACACCAGTGAGAACGACACATACAAAAAGAGTGGAAACACTCAGTGCTGGCAGAGATGTGGAGAAAACAAAATCCTCACTCACTGATAGTGGGAATGTTGAGTTCAGTCTCTTTGGAAAACAATACAGACGGTTCTCAGAAAATTACATATAAAATTTCTGCATGACCCAGTGATCCCAATCCTTGGATTCATAGCAAGAACCCAAAAATATCCAAAATAAAATATATAAATCTCTGTTTACTGCAGCTTTATCTGCAAGAGCCACAATATGAAAACAATAAAAGTGTCCAGTAACAGAAGAGTGAATAAAGCTAGCAAACACACACACACACACACACACACATATACATACACACAGTGAAATACTCTGTAGTAAGAAAAGAAGAAAATATTGCCTTTTGCTACAACTTGGATGGAGCTAGTGGAAGAAATGTTGAGTGAAGTTAGAGGAACAAGGACAAATACTGAGTGATCTAACTCCTATATTAAAACTCCTATATTAAACAAAGGCCGGCCGCGGGCCACAAAATGTTGTATGGAGGGCTGCAACAACTCACAGGCCGAGAGTTTATTTTATCTAATAATAGCAACTAAGTTTGTATACAGAATTGAGGGTACCAACAAGAGAAGAAAGGGTAGTAAGAGACCAGGAGAGTGGAGGAGGCATGCTATGGAAAGGAGAGGCAGTAGTTTGTGCACCACAAGAGAAACATACTACATCACTGTAGCCATATTACATGATAAAAAACTAAGCTAACTGTAAAAAAAAAAGCAATTAAAGGAATTCAAAATGGAAAATAATATAACTACTGCTACTTGCATATGACATAATAATATACACAGAAAAGTCTAACAACTCCACCAAGAAAACTACTAGTCATTATAAATGAATACAGAAAACTTATAGGACACAAAACTCAATGTATAAAAATCTGTTCCATTTTCTATACAAAAACATCACATATAGTCCCCTGAGCCTGGCAGGAGTGATCCCTAAGCACAGAGCCAGGAGAAATTCCTCAACATAGAGTTAGCATTAAACCCTGAGCATCTTTGGGTGTGACCCCCAAAACAAACAAATCAATTAAAAAAGTAAAAGGCCACCCACTGCCTAAGAGCAAATATTTACACATCATACATTAATTAGACAAGAGGTTAATATATAAAAAACTCATGGGGCCGGGCGGTGGCGCTGGAGATAAGGTGCCAGCGCTAACCTAGGACGGACCGCGGTTCGTTCCCCTGTTTTCCATATGGTCCCCCGTGCCTGCCAGGAGCGACTTCTGAGCAAATAGCCAGGAGTAACCCCTGAGCATCACCGGGTATGGCCCAAAAAACCAAAAAACCAAAAAAACAAAACAAAAAAAAAAACTCATGAAACTCAAATATAGCCACAATCACAAAACCCGAAATATGAGGGACATTGGTAACAGGAAGATCACACTGATAAAGGGTTTCTATGACTGAAACCCAAGTATGAACATTTTTGTAACCAGGATGTTTATAAATAAAGAAACTTTTTTAAATTAATTTTTTCAATTAAATTAAAATCTAATTAAAATCTGTGAAGACACTTCTCCAAAAAAGGCATACAGATGGACAAAAAACATGCTCATCCTCACTTACATGTGCATTAGCGAAATGCACATCTGAAAGCAATGTAATAGCACCTCACACCTGTGAGAACAACCTGTATCCCAAAAACGTGGATCGTGTATTGGCAAAGAGGCACAGAAAAGAAAGTCTGGGCCCGGGAGATAGCATGGAGGTAAGGCATTTGCCTTTCATGCAAAAGGTCATCGGTTCGAATCCCGGTGCCCCATATGGTCCCCCGTGCCTGCCAGGAGCAATTTCTGAGCATGGAGCCAGGAGTAACCCCAGAGCGCTGCCGGGTGTGACCCAAAAACCAAAAAAGAAAAAAAGAAAAAGAAAGTCTTGAACATGCTGAAAGAGCAGTGGAGCAGCCTCTTTGAAATAGGTCTGGAGGTTCTTAAAACACTAAATATACACATTCCACATTGTGCATAAAAACCACTCCGCCATGGGTCTGGTGAAGAGATAGTACAGCAGGTAGGGGACTTGCCTTGCGGGCTCCAACCTGAGTTCAATCCCCAGCATCACATATGGTCCCCATATTCCCAGTAGGAGTGATACCTGAGCACAGAACCTGAAGTAAACCTTGAGTACCACTAGTTGTGAACCCAAACAACAACAAAAAGTTACCCCTGGTATTGACCTGAAAAATATGAAAAACACTGATTCCAAGATATATTTGTACCTCCTGGGGATAGAGAATAAAGGGGTTAAAGTGCTTGCCAACAGCTGACCCGGTTTGATCCCAGCATCACATATAATCCTTGAGCATTGCCAGGAATGTGGCCCCAAACCTCATTCCCCCCCTACAGGTCACAGCAGCTTTATTTATAATTGCATGTCAGAGGGACATAACTGCTCATCCACGAGTAACTGGGCAAAGAACTGGTGCTTTATAAACTCAATGGAATAATAGTCATTTAAAAAAAAATGAAATCTTGTATTTTGCTACAACGTGAATAGAACTTGAGGTGAATGTGGTATGTGAAAAGAGTCAGAAAGAGAAAGACAAGTACCAGATGGTTTCTCTCATATGTGGAATATAAATAACCAAAGAAAATAAACAAATAACTCACAACAAAAATAATTCTTAGACGGTAAAATATAAGATTGTTCCTAGAGCGGAAAGGGTATGAAATGGGGGCTGGGAGCAGCTAAAGGGGGCTACTGGGCTAAAGGAAACAGAAGGTATCAGAACTTTGCTAATAGGTCCAGTGGCACTTATTCGCAGATGGAAGTATGAAGCTGTATTCCAAACATTTATATGGTATGTTTATAAACAATAGTAAATTACATCATTTTAATTCCCAGAAATCTCAGAATATGAAGGAACTTTCATTGCTACAGCTCTCAGAGCTAGAGATGTGGCTCAGTGGGGACCACCTGTCTTCCACACAGGAGACCCTGGGTTGATCTGCAAAACCACAACAACAAAAGGAAACAACAATGCCAAATCCAACTGCTTGTGTCATGCTTTAACATATAGTAGTTAAGGCACACATGGACCCAGAGCAGCACCAGGAGTGACCGATGAGCTTGAAGCAAACAGTGAGCCCTGAGCACTGCCAAGATTGCCCTCAACTCTCCCACACAAACTGTGAAAGACCATACTTTCTCTCCAAGATTGGAGGCAAAGCTAATACATAAAATCTTTTCAATATTAGCCAAAGCAAAAGGAGTATGGCTAAGAGGGGAAAATAAAAT
>PVKC010044658.1:0-11553 GCA_004027635.1 Crocidura indochinensis | reverse complement strand
AAAACTGGAAATTGGGGCCGGAGTGATGGTGCAAACAATAGGACATTTGCCTTGCACGTGGCTGACCTACCACTGACTGCGGTTCGATCCCCTGGCGTCCCCCAAGCCAGGAGCGATTTCTGAGCGCATAGCTAGGAGTAACCCCTGAGCATCACCAGGTGTGTTCCAAAAAGCAAAAACAACAACAGCAACAACTTGGAAGTTGAGCTCCCATATGATCCAGCTATACCACTCATAGGGATATAATCTAGGAACACAAAAACACAATACAGAAATCCCTTTCTCATACCTATGTTCATTGCAGAGCTATTTACTATAACCAGACTCTGGAAACAACCAAGATGCCCTTCAACAGATGAATGGCTAAAGAAAATGTGGTACATATACACAATGAAATATTATGCAGCTGTCAGGAAAGATAAAGTCATGAAATTTTCCTATACATGGATGTACCTGGAATTTATTATGCTGAGTAAAATAAGTCAGAGAGAGACACACACACACAGAATAGTCTCACTCATCTATGGTTTTAAGAAAAAAAAGACATTATTAAAATAATTCCTAGAGATGAAGGCTGGAAGGACTGCCTCATGATATGAAGCTCACCACAAAATGTGGTGAGTACAGTTAGAGAAATAACTACATTGAGAACTATCACAACAAGGTCAATGAGTGAGGGAAGAAGAAAGCCTGTTTCGAATATAGGTGGGGTGGTCAGGAGGAGGAAAATAAGGATATCAGTGATGTGAATGTTACAATGGTGAAGGGAGGGTATTCAGTATTCAGTATTCTGACTGAAACCCAACTACAATCATATTTATAATCATGGTGTTTAAATAAAGGTATTTTTTTGGGAGGCCACACCCAGTGACTCTCAGGGGGTACTTGTGGCTATGCACTCAGAAATCACTCCTGGGACTCTGGCGATCAGCCTCAGATCTATCCTGTCCTGGGGCAGCCAAGCAAGGCAAACACCCTACTTCTACACCATCTCTCTAACCTCTGTATATTTCACCAAAATGATTAAAAACAGAAAATATGTTACATTTTTATGTTGTTCTTAGACTCAATAACATACTGTGACAAGTCAAGGTTTTCTAAGAGGAAATCTATATCGTCTGTAAATTTCTTCTGCCTGCCCTCATAGGAAATGTTTTGTATATATCAAAAGCACAAAAGTAATTTCCAAATCTCTATCATTTTAAAAGAATCCCACTGAGCTCTAGAGTGACTGCTAGAAACCTGTTATTGTCTCCCAGTTTTTTTTTTCTTTTGGAAAATAATGAGGCAATTCTGAAGTGTACTTCTGCTTGTGGATACTAGTGACAGAGATAGATGCTGAAAAGTCTCAAATGTCCACAACTTTTTGTGATAGGTGAGACATTGGTCTATGAATTTGAACTGAACTTGAAAAAGTGTAACAACAAAAGACTCATTGAGCTGCTTGTATCTATGCCAAGCACGCTATGCATCTTTCAAGTCATTGACATGATGATTACTTTTCTCTTTTTATGTATCTGTGCCTATCAACTTTATTTAGTTTTTCATAGAGGTTCTTCATCTGAAATAGAAGTAGTTCATGTGAATCTTGTTGGCTATTTCCTGAAAACTGGTCATTGATCTTCCCAATGGTTATTTTAGTCTTTTAGGTTGATATGCTTGTGCTGTTCTGACCACAGGATTTTAATAATCAGGCCAAATTCTTCTACCACTTAACCTTTAAGCCCCCAATGGATTTAACATTTGTTAACATCATCCTGGTAATGATTTTGGTCGAAATAATCAGACAAACTTGGAGCATTACACAGGCACTGTAATATTGAGTTTATGTAACAAGTGTTTCCTAAGTTACAAAGTCCAGTCAGAGCTGGGCAGGTTCTCCCAAAAACAGAAAAAAAAATTGAATATGATTATTCCTAATCCCTGTAATCTCTGACTTAGTGTGCTATGTCAATTTGTTGTCCTGATTATCTGTTAAAGTTACTGCTGGTTTTCTTTTCTCTTAAGTAGTCTATGTTGGATCTGAGGAGCATAAGAAATGTTTCACTTTGAAGAGTTCCTTATCCTGCTCAGCAGGAATATTTGACTTGGTTTCATCATTTGTAAGAATTTTGCTTCTGAGGAGGCATAGTGGGGCTCAGAGTTTCTTGATGGGATGCCAGCTATAGAAATATAAACAGATCCTTTTCTTCAAAAGAGGAGATTACCAGCTATCCATTGTTTGTCGATTTTTACCCAAATGAATGAACTTTTTTTTCTTTCTTTCTTTCTTTTGACCCTGTAGAATCCTGGGTGTGTTTTAACAAATCACTGGAATTTTAAGATCTGTGAGTATATATACAAGTGTACATCTATCAATGAAAATTGTTTTACTATCAATCATATATTCAGAGAGGTTTGTTTACCTTAAAAAACCTCTGATCTGCCTGAAGTTTCACAATCCCTTTTTGTTTTGTTTTGTTTGTTTTTGTCCCACACCTGGTTATGGTCAGCGATTACTCCTGGCTATGTGCTCAGAAATTACCCCTAGCTTAGGGGATCATATGGGACATCAGGGAATCAAACCGCAGTTTATTCTATGTCAGCATGTGCAAGGCAAACACCCTACTGCTGTGCCACCACTCCAGCCCCAACAATCCCTTTTTACCTAAGAAATTTTCACACAAATCCAGTTATGTAGTTATATAAAATAGGTATACAGATTAATATTTACTAGTAATTAATTATAAAGAACTGTATTAAAACTATTCTTAACACTTAGTTATATGATATCATTAGGGTCATAAGGTACAGCTTAAGAAGTTAGTTTAGTTTATTTTTGTTTTGTTTTGTTTTGGGGCCATATCCAGTGACTCTTAGGGGTTACTTCTGGATATGTGCTCAGAAATTGCTCCTGGCTTAGGGGATCATATAGGATGCCAGGGACTGAACCCAGGTCCATCCTGTGTCAACCAAGTGCAAGGCAAACACCCTACTGCTGTGCCATAGCTCTGGCCCCAAGAAATTAGTTTTTATAATCTCTTAATTTCATTGTCATCATAGAATGTTATAATCCATTGTTTTAACCAAGGCCTTTAGGATAGATAAAAGAGTGTAAATGGCAAACTATCAGGTTATGGGTTGAGATACATATTTTTTTATTTGACTTAGTGTCTTTAAAATGAGTTCATTTTTGGGTTTTTTTGGTTTGTTTGTTTGTTTTTGGGTCACATCCACTCCTGGCTCTGCACTCAAAAATTGCTCCTGGCAGCCTCGAGGGACCATATGGGATGCTGGGATTCGAACCACAGTCCATCCTGTGTTCTACACATGCAAGGCAAACACTCTGCCGCTGTGCTATTACTCCAGCTCCAATGAGCTCATTTAAAAATAGCATATTTAACATAAAATTAGAGACTCAAAGATCTCAAGAAAGTATCTCAAAATGTGGTCATGTTTTGTAAGACTCAGATGCCAAATAGATGGCATCTTCACACTTTGTTACAAAAAAATGTGGCCCTACTTTATTTTCATTTTGTATCAGTTATTTAGAGGATTGATAAATGATTATCTAGTGTACTTGCTTTAGATCTCCAGAGCCTGAACCTATTCCAAGAATCCTCAACTCCAAGCCAAGAAGGGGGAATTTGCCAGTTATAATTGTGGTTGCTTTGATTTTTTTTATAAATTAAAAAAAGAAAAGAAAACCTTTTTGGTGTGATTATTGTGAGATACTACATGTCAAGCTCTCAGTACATTAGAAGATTGGCAGGACCATCTCATTTCCTTATTATTTCACACTTTATTGAGACTTTATCAGTAATAATATAACTTTTATTTACTTAGAGATAATTTTATGATAATGCTTTAATATGCTTTATAGTTTGTTTCTAATATATTTATATTAACTATTCCCTAGTATTTCTCCTGAGATTCTCTTGCAGAGTCCTTTATGATAGTTATTTCTTTCTATTCGTTGCATGGACCCAAACCATATCTTAGTATGGGGAAATATATGAATTATTTACACTACAGAGCATTTTTTTCAATAGTGTGACTAAGTGACTTTTCTTTTTTTGACATGTAGGCCTTTCTTACAGGAATGGAAAAGCATTATTTAATGTGAAAAGCCACTATTACGATCTATTATATTCATCGCCTCAAAATAGAAGGAACAATTTGTCTTTTCCATCTAGTGTCTAAATTGTGGGTAACAAATTTCAGTTTCTGAATGTAATTGAAGTACAGATCTTTTGATTTTATTCGTAGATTTTCCTGAAACATGCCTCTAGTCTTCTGCCACTGAGTTCTGTTTTAAGAATACTCTTGTCAGTTGAGATGAAGATAGCATTTTTGTGTGAACACAAAAGCTGCAAAAGAATTTTAACCATACTTCTTGAGGAATCAGCTGTGCTCTTCCTTCTGTGTTTGCCTTTCTTCCACAGACAGAGTGGAGACTGTGCACCAATTAATGGAGTCAAGAGGTAACGGTTGCTTGCTGGGATTGGAAGTCTTGGACATTCTGTCAAATATGACAGACAAGACAGGTACTAAGTTTGAGACTAGCCACTTTCCATTCTCTTGAATACTCTGGAAAAACAGATCTTTATACTTCAGTGAAATGCCAATAATTTTTTAATCAAGAAACAAAACAAAACAAAACAGTAGTGGACTGGAGTGATAGCATATCTGTAGGGTATTTGCCTTGCAAGCAGCCAATCCAGGATGGGCTTGCATTTGATCCCTGGATCCCATATGGTTGCCTGAGCAATTTCTGAGTGCAGAGCCAGGAGTAATCCCTGAGCACAGCCAGGTTTGGCCCCAAAATCAAAACAAACAAAATAAAACTAATAAACAGTAGCATTTGTTTAAATATCATTTGAAATATTTATTTTATTTGATACCTTTTTACCATGAAATTATTTTTCTACAGCGCCTTTGAGTTTAACCTATGATCTGTCATAAAAATATTTTGTTTGTTAAATATTTGTGAATATGGGATGCTGGTCTAGGGGTCAGTCCCTGTTTGGACACGTACAAGGCAAATGTCCTACCTCTGTGCTATTGCTCCAGTCCAAGGTAAACTTTTTATTTTTATTTTATGGGGGGTTTGGGTCACACCCAGTGACTCTCAGGGGATACTCCTGGCTCTATGCTCAGAAATCATTCCTGACAAACTCTGGAAACCATATGGGATGCAGGGGATTGAACCCAGTTCCATCCCTGATCAACTGCATGCAAGGCAAATGCCCTACTGCTGTGCTATCACTCTAGCCCTACTTTTTAAAGACATCCTAAACTAATACAGTAATGACTGAGCAAACAAGAACAATGTGTATCAACTTTTTATAACTTCACCAAAAGTAGCATTATAGTTTTTCTCCCCCTCTATTTCACACAAATTTTTATCCTTGCAAGAGATCTATGTTAGTTTTTCTTTCTATTCAAAATTGTAACATCTTAATAGTAATTGTTATCTCTTGCTCTAGTTAACCTAGTTTGATCAATGGTGTCCTTTTTATCCTAGGGAAATACATTTCAATTACTGTGTATATTATATTTAAAACCATGAATTTTATATTATAGTAATAATAAAACTGTAGTTTGAAGTGATTTTCTGATAAATATGCATAAATTAAATTTTACTTTATGCCACTTAGCTAGAATTAAGGTCATCAAATGGTGTCAGTAATTTCATAATGCTTTGTGCAAATTATGGCCAATTTACAACAGAGTACTCTCTCATATTAAATCTGTTGGAGAGTGATTCATGTCTTATTGATGCCTATGTTTTCTCATAGTCTACCCCCAAAATCAAATTATCTCATGTCATAATTCTTTTTTTGTAAACACAGACTTTTTTTTGAGCCAGACCTGGTACTACTCAGGAATTACTCCTGTCTATGTGCTCAGAAATCGATCCTGGCAGGCTCAGGATACCATAGATCAAACCCTGGTTTGTCTGGGGTTGACTGAGTACAAGGCAAATACCCTACAGCTGTGTTATTGTTCTGACTCATCATGCAATAGTTCTTAATGACATATGCCAACATCCATTCTCTATGTTATTCCCATTCACAAAAGCTGAAAGATAGAAAATGAATTTAAGTTGAGGGACTATTAATACAATAGATGAATGTCTTGCAATTTTTAAACCATTGAACTGATTTATACTACATATTCCTCTTCTTCTTTGTCTTTACATTAGAGATATCACATGGCAAGCTCTCAGTAGATTGGCAGGACCATCTCATTCTCTTCTTATTTCTCTCTTTATTGATACTTTATCAGGAGTGTCAACCATTAGGGCATTTGGATATGAAAATAGGTTCATCTAACAAAACAAAGAGGTGATGAATGCGAATGTATTCTGTTTCTACAATAATGTAGATTTTATATTAATATTAACCTGCCATTTTTCTATATGAGTCTATTGTTTCTTGAAGATTATCTGTAGAGTTATTAGAAATTTATAAAGGCAGTATCATGCAATCTGCAAATAGTGAGCATTTGACTTCTTCCTTTTCAATGTGGATGCCCTTAATATTTTTTTATTGCTTAATTGCTATGGAAGACTTAGTTTTTCCTCATTGTATGAGTTTGCTATGGGCTTGGTAAATCATTTTTACTATATTGAGGAAAGTTCCTTCAATTCACATCATGTTGAGGTATTGTATCATGAATGGATGCTGGATCTTACATAATGATTTTTTCTGTAACTAATAATATGATCATTTTCTTGATATGGTATAATATATTGATTGACTTACATATGTTAAACAATCCTTGCATCTGTGGTATGAATTCTACTTGATCATGAAATATGAAATTTTTGATGAATTTTTGGATTCTATTTGTTAGTATTTTGTTGAGAATCATTGTATTTGTGTTGAGCAAGGTTATCAGCCTTTAATTCTCATTTGTTGTGATATTTCTCTGTTTTTGATATAAGGATAATGTTATAGTCATAAAAACTGGGAGTGTTTCTGTTTCTTCAATTTCCTGAAAGATTTTTAAAATGATTGACAGTGGGCCCTCTTTTAAAACTCTAATAATTTACTACTGAATCATTCTGGGTCAGGGCTTTGTTTGGGAGAAGTTTTTTCCTTTCTTTTATTTTTTTCTTTTTGGGCCACATCCGGTGACACTCAGGGATTACTCCTTGGCTATGTGCTCAGAAATTACTCCTGGTTTGGGGGACCATATGGGATGCTGGGGGATTGAACCATGGTCTGTTCAGGTTAGCACACGCAAGGCAAATGCCCCACCGGTGCGCCACTGCTCTGGACCTTGGGAGAAAAATTTTCATTATTATTCCAATTTCCTCAATAGTGATAAATCAGTTTGGTGTCCAACCCATCTTGATTCAACCATGGGGGGCTATAGGAGTCCAAGAATTCAACCATTTTTTTGAAGTTCTCTCATTTTTGAAATAAAAATTCTCTGATTGTCCTTTGAGTATGTGTAGTGATTGTTGTAACATTCCCTTTTTAATTCTAATTTTGTTTGTTACATTTCTCTTTTTTCTTTCTGAGACTTGCTAATGGTTTATTGATCTTGTTTATTTTTTCAAAGACCAAACTTTTACTTTTATTGATCCTTTGAATAGCTTTTTGGGTTTCTAGTACATTAATTTCTTCTCTGAGTTTTATTATTTTCTTGTTCCTGCCTGCTTTTGGCTCATTTTGTTGATCATTTTCCAATACCTTAAGCTTTGCAGTCAAATTACTTATGTAGATCCTTTCTTCCTTCTTAATTAATGCTTGTAAGACAATAACTTTTTCTCCTAATATCACTTTTTTCTTTATACCACAAATTCTTATAGTGTGTATATATGTTTTATAGATATATTTATATGTATATATTACTATATCCTCATTCACATTTGTTTCCAGAAATCTTTTGATTTCCTCTCTGACCCATTTGCTCAGTTATAATCTATTTAATTTCTGGGTACTAAATTTAAATTTATTTATCCATTTATATTTGTAATTGACTACTATTTTCAGTGCATCATGGTCTGAGAAGACAGCTGATACAATTTGTATCTTGATTTTATGGAAGTCTGTTCTGTGCCTAGCAAGTTTACATACATACATACATACATACATACATACATACATATATACATATATATAAACATTAACCCCTTCTCTTCCATTAATTCCTTCAAAGTCAGTATATCTTTGTTGAGTTTTAGCCTGGTTGACCTATCAAAAGGTATCAACATTTTTTTAATTTATAATATCTTTATTTAAGCATCTTGATTACAAATATGATTGTGATTAGGTTTCAGTCATGTAAAGAACACCCCCTTTCACTAGTGCAACATTCCCTCCACCAATGTCCCAAATCTCCCTCCATCCCACCCCGCCCCCACTTGTACTCTAGACAGGCTTTCCAGTTCCCTCATTCATTCACATGGTTATGGTAGTTCTCAGTGTAGTTATTTGCCAGGGCATGTCTGAGCCTTTAGGGGGGCTCAGCCCACCAGATGTATCCTCAGATTTTCCTGGTGGATAGAAATAATTTAACCCCTATGGTGTTCCTCAAAAGGCCCCGCTGTGGATGCCTTTTTCCCCTGTGTGGATGGTTGAGAAATTTCCAAAGAGATGCCTGGCATTACATTTTCAGCCAGGATCTGACTATCTTTCCTTTGTATATATCAGGCAAAAATATTGGCCTCTTTCAAATAATTTGGCCCAGAAATTCCAACACCAAAGTTTAGTTGAGAACCTCTTTTTCTGGATTTAGTCAGCTCTAAAAAACAAAGACAAATTTTCTCTCCTTTTCAAATTTGTCCTTTGCAGCTGAAATTTCTGGTAATTGAGGGCATAACCAGAACACAGATTTTGAATTTTGTCCCTCCTTTAGAAATAGGGAAACTCTTTCTTGGGGATTTGGCTCCTCCTTTCCCTTAACCTCTAAAAACTATAGGAGTTCAGCCTAGAAAGACCAAGTTTCTGGATATTTCCTATTTTCTCCTAATCTTGATTTTGCATTCAAAGTAAGCTTACTAAGAGTTACCTTGAGCTGTGACCTCCTCTTTTGTAACTTACAATTTTATAGTCACATCCATAGTTTAGGTATTGTTATCTTTATAATAGGCGTTGTGATTACAATTATTCTTCACCTGTGGCTAATTTTACACCTATAAATCCTCCTGCTCAAAAATTAAACTTGTCGCACTCTTGCCAGAAACGTGTTGACCCCACAATACTGCGTGTGGTATCATTATTTCATATTTCATGTTCGTCCGCTCGTGCAACCCGTTTTTCTCTCATGAAAGGACTATGACCCATGAGAATAGCTGAAATGAAAAACATCTGCAACAGTTATTTCTATAACTGCACTCACCACTCTTTGTGGTGAGCTTCATGAAGTGAGCTGGAAGTTCTAGCTCTCCTCTCATTGTCTCAGGATTGCTACAAAAATGACTTATTTTTCTTAAAACCCATAGATGAGTGAGACTATTCTGTGTCTCTCTCTCTCTCTCTCTCTCTCTCTCTCTGACTTATTTCACTCAGCATGATAGATTCCATGTACATCTATGTATAGGAAAATTTCATGACTTCATTTCTCTAAGTACTATTGTGTTACTATTGATATCCTTCAATTAAGTCAATTAGCATTTATTTTAAATATTTTGCTGACCCCATTATTAGATGCATATACATTTAGGGATATGATTTCTTCATGATGAACATATCTCTTGATTATTAAGAAATGACCTCTCTGTCTCTTATTACCTTTCTGAGCCTAAAATCTATGTCATCTGATATTAGTATAGCCACCCAGCCTTTTTAAGAGTGTTGTTTGCTTAAAGGATGGTCTTCCAATCTTTGACTGAATCTCTGTGTTTGCTCTAAATATTCAAATGTATTTTAGACAGCAGAATGTTTAATTCATTTTCTAATCCATTTTGCCACTTTGTGTCTCTTTGTAAAAATAATTTTTATTTTGACCAAAGTGGATTACATATCTTTCACAGTAATATTTTAGGTATATAGTGACATTGAATCAGGGGTATTCCCACCACCAATGTTGTCCTCCCTCCACCCCTGTTCCTAGCATGCATCCCATATCCACCTTCTTTGCCCCCCCCCCCCAAGCTGCTAGTGTAGGTGGTCCCCTCTGTGTCTAGCTTGTAGATTAGGTATTGTTTCTGTTGTTGTTGGTTTTGGATTTGGTGTTTAAGTCAGATCATTTTTTATTTCTACTCATTTTTTATTTATGTTCATGTTTGGTCTTGGTACCACCCATTACTTCCCCTTCAATTTATGAGGCAGTACAAAATGATTCAAGTTATGTGGTTCTGTTTGAAGGAAAATAATAAATAAATAGGGCAAAAATTAAACAAATAATAAAACCAGAAGGAGCCTTCTGGAGGCTATAAATGTCAATTTAAGAGAAGAAGGGGGAAAAGGGAAGAAAAACATAACAGGTCAAAAAACAAACAAAAAAATCCTACAATGACAAAAAAAAAAAATCAAACAAAAATACCTGAAAAGCACCATAGCAATAAAGACAACAATCTAGCAACCTGAAATAAAAGCAAAACAAAGCAAAAAATAAAAAACAAATAAAAATCACAACAACAACAAAAGAGTTGTGCTCTTTCTTTTTTTCTTTCTTTTTTTTTTTTAGTTTGGCATAGGCACCGTAAATACTGGGGAGATTAGAAAGAGAATTTCCTTGGCCTAAGAGATACAGAGTTTTTCCACCCTTGAAGCATACTGTCATGAGAATAACTACAAGCTATGTACATGTTCTAGGTCTTTTAGTGGTGTCTGAAAGCCTTCTGCTCAGTCATGGATGATAAAATCAGGCCTTTGTAACTAGAGATCTGTGTTTCTTAATTGGTGCATTTAGTCTATTGACACGAAGAGAGATTATTTTCATAAAATTTTGTAGCATCTTTATGTTGAAATTTGGTGTGTTTGTAGAGTTCATCTTGTCTTAAATTCATCTTTTTTTATTTTTTTAAGTTTAATTTTGATTCTGTACAGTTCCTGATGCTGTTTGGGTGCCTGGATGAGTCAAATATTCTTGATGAGGCATTCATTGAGATGTTTTGTTTTTGTTTTGTTTTGTTTTTTGATATATTCTGCCACTGCTTTCAGGTCTAGATGGTTGCTTTTGGTAAAACAGCTGTAAATCTTAATTGTATATAGTTTCCTTTTCTGATATTGCAGCTTTTTAGTTTTCTGTCTATTTATGATTTTCAGCATGTTTGTGGAGGATATGTGTTGAGTGATTTATTTGGGCATACTTTAGTTGGTACTCTTTGGGTTTCCAGAATATTAGTACACGTGTTCTTTAGCTCTATTACTACCTCAGCAACAATTCTTTGACTGTTGCTTCTTCATAGGGATTTTCTTCCCGGTTCTCTGGGACCCCAATGATTCCTATGTTATTTTTTCTTGCTAAATTTATCCCAGATTTCTATTGCCACATGGTCATTTATTTTGAGGTCTTATCTCCTCCCCACAATCTTTATCTTTAACTTCACTGATTTGGTCCTTAGCAGCGATAAACTCTGCTATTAAAGCCTTTCGATGAATTTTTTTTTTT
>PVKC010044657.1:0-11536 GCA_004027635.1 Crocidura indochinensis | reverse complement strand
CTCGGAAGTTGCTTCTGGCAGGCTTAGGGGACTATATGGGATGCCGGTATTCTAACTGGGGTCATCCTGTGTTGGTTATGTGTAAGGCAAAGGCCCTTACTACTGTGCTATCACTCGGGCCCCCAAATAGCATGCCTTTTTTTAAAATAATTTTTAATAGTAGGGAGGAGGGTGCTGAATCCTGGACACCACTTTGGTCTGTGATTTAGCCTTCTGGAGTCTGCAAAATGACTCCCCGCAGTTCCATATCAGAAAATGCGTTTTGAGTAGCAACTAATCTGAAACCTAGTATGGTAGCAACCACAGTTACACAATGAAGGAAGGAAGAAACCAAAAGGCTGCTGAAGTAAACAAGTAGGAAAAGAGTACTGGTCTCTTCCCAGCCTGAGAATCCATCCTCTCATTTTTCTTTTCAATACATATAATATGCCCCCAAGCTGTTTTTAAAATGGAGACCAATGAGAAAAAAATTACCAGAGAATGTCTCAACATACACCAGTGCTGCATTGGCCCGCCCTCCTCCCCATGCATCCTCCCCTTAGTGTAGGGAGAGAAAAAGGGAAAGCCTGAGGACCACTATAGAGTCCACCTGAGCCGGCACCCAGGGTAGGCCTTGAGTCTAGGGGAGAAATAGGGGAACGGCTGGGGGCCTGCCAAGCCTCCCAGCACCCCCCTAGCTAGGGAGAAGGCCTCTGGCGGGCGGGGGGGTTGTCCCCTAACCACATACCTGGGAAGAGCCGGCCTCCAGGATCAGAGAGAACCAAAAGCCAGATATCTGCCTGCTCCTCCCCTTGCTCCTCCTCCCTAGAGTAGGGAGGGGGAAGTCCAAATAGCATGTTTTTTTAAGTCAATGAAATCCACTAAATCTTTTTAATCCAATACTTTATTATATATGTTATATTTGTTTGACCACTGTCCTCTCAAGAACTAGGCTGAAGGGAATCAAGTAGTTCATCTTAAATAAAGCATAAAATACAAAATTCCAGTGAAAAATAGTTGAATAATCCTGCTGTGAGTCAAAGGATGGAAAACTGCCTGAAATGAGAAAATGCTCAGTGAATATTACTCTGTCATACATAGGTATTCCTCTATAAACTTATCTCAGCTTTGGTACCCTTGAACCCACCCACTCCTTAAATGCTTAGCTTCTTCTTCACCCTGGTGATTTATTTGGAAACTAGCCTGAGATTTCACATTTGAAAGGAATTCCCCAACTATAAAAAATCACTTCAACTTTTTCTCTGAAAAAGTTTTTTTTTTTTCCCACAGTAACCTACACTCATGCTCAGGAATCATCATAGATACCTATCTTCGGAATCATACATGTCTTTCCTATGGATCCTTTGCAAACAGTGCTGTTGGACAGATTTTTATAAAAATCCAGTGTCAACTGAAAGTGTATATCTGAATTTACAGAAACCTAATTAACCAGGTTGCTTTGACAATGTGGACAGCAGACCTAACCTGCAGATGCAGTCAAAAAGTGGTTCTTTGTCTCCTACTTTAGAATTGTTTTCTCCAAAGCCTATGTCTTATTTTTAGATTTACACATGACAGTCATTCAAAAACAGTATATTTCACTTACATGTAAATAAAGTTATATTTTAATGTATGATTTAATTTAAGTTGAAAAACTATCTAGATTAAATATTAGATCCCATGAATCTCACACAGTAAGAATTTTGAAAAGTTTTATTTTTTAAATTATACTTATTTTTGTTTGGGGGCCCACATATGGATATACTCGGGGCTTACTTTTGGCTCTGCACTCGAGGATAATTCCTGGTTATAATACAGGATGACAGGAATCAAATCTGGGTTATCTGCATACAAGGTAAGTGTTTTACCTGCTCTACTATCTATCCCTCTGGCTCTTATTCTTTCACCTTACTGACACTAATATAGATTCATACTAGTATCATTATCTAAAATAGTTTCAGATTTCTTACTCAGTAAATTTAAGTCTACTTTCCTTAAAAGATCAGTTGTCACCTTTCTTTTTTCTTATTTCAAATAGATGTCATTTTGTTAGCAATTTCAGAAAGATGACTTTAGAGGAAATTTAGACAGTGCTTATGATGAATTTTTTTGTCTAAAATAATTTTTAAATTTCTTTATTTTCACTGATACATTTTCATTACATGGGTAAAATTTTTAGTAGAAATTGACAAAATATGAGTGACAGAAATTTCAATGCATAATTCCAACATCCTTATGTGTAATTTTCTTGAGTAAATAAATAAGTGTGCATAAACATGTAACTAAATAACTTTTATTATTATTTTATTGAAACCATTGTGATTTAGAGTTCTTTATAGCTGAATTTCTGATATACAGTGAGCCAGGGCCCTTCCTATCACCTCCTCATATGGTCCCAGAGAGCATCCTATCCCACCACCCTTTGCCCTCTAGCCTGCTAGTGTAACAGGTCCCTTTGAGTTTAAATTATTAAAGTTTAGGTCTCTGGATTATATTGTCTGACTTTGGCTTGAATTTTTAGTTATGTCCTTTTTTTTGTTTTCTCCACCAATGCTTCTGAGACTACTTGGCCCCTGGATCCCATCATTTCTTTTTTTCTTTTTTATTAGTTTTATAGAAAAATGCAGAAATGTGTGGTAAAAATAGTAATGTATGTCTCAAAATTATTTGAAAATGCAGGATCCCCAATTAAAAGAATAAAATGAGAGTAAAATTCTTATTATAGTTAAGTTTAGTGTTGCAGATAAGCAGTCCAAAATTATTTTTTATTAATTAGAATATACTTAGTAATATATGTGATGTTTAGAGCCAAGAAATAGTATAAGGTCAGGGAAATAGTATACAAATATGCTTGTCTTGCATGCAGTTGATTCAGTTATATTTTTGACAGTGCATATGTTTCCTTGAACCCAGCCAAGAAGGTGACATCAGAACAAAACCAGGAATAAGCTTCAAAAAGTGTAGTCTCAAAATTAAAACATCACATAATATAGCATATATAAAACTAAAAAAAAAAAAAAAAAAAAAAACATCACATAAGGTGTATGGAATCTTATAGATAATAACAGAAGTTTATAGTTTTATGTTGTAACAGCCCTTTGCTGAGTATAGTTTCATTTATTTATACAACTTTAAATTAGAGAATAGTATTCTCATTTCATAGATGAAGATGTGGAAGGTTAAGTAACTTGCCAAAAGTTACAGAGCTAGCATAGAGGGTTGGCATTTAAATTCAAGTCACTTAACTCAAAACTTAGGTGCCTAAACAGTATGTAATTCTGCTTTTTAGCTTATCCTAGGCAGTTCCTATCCAAGACCCAGAGTTTGTGATATTATAACTATCTGACAATTATGATGAATAACTCACATAGATACACAGAATATCACCTAAAGTTGTGGTAATAATCACAGATCCTTTCTGGACTAAAAGTAACTCACAGAAAAAAGGTCCTAATATATAAATGCCAGGTTTTAGATCCAAAAATATAGGACAAGGGTTGGAACCAGAGCAGTAGCACAGCGGTATAGTGTATGCCTTGCATGCGGCTGACCTAGGACAGACTGCAGTTCGACCTCCCACCCCAGCGTCCCATTTGGTTCCCAAACCAAAAGCGATTTCTGAGTGTAGAACCAGGAGTAACCCCTGAGCATCACCGGGTGTGGCCCCAAAAGAAAAACAAAAAAAAATTGGACCAGGGTTAAGATGCTTGCTTTGCATATGGCTGACCTCAATTTGGTATCCAACACTGAGCCATCTGAGCACTAAACAGAATTGATCCCTGAGCACAGAGCTAGGAGTAAACTCTGAACATAGCTGAGTCAACCCCATCCCCAAAATCAGAAAAGGAATGTCAGATTTACAAATGAGCAGATAAAAGTAAGTTTTAGGCAGTGAAGTTTAAGATATCACTATGCTTATATTTATGATATGGTTATGGCCAACATCTCTTCTTCTCCCCATACAATTAACTACTCTGTGGTCATATTTCCTTTAGCCCCAAATATAAGTAGTAGATTAAATGAACTAATGTATCCCCGTCTCTGCAAATTTTTATTTATATCTTTATATTTCTATTGAAATATGAATTTATTTCTATTGAAATATAAAGTCATAGAGGATTGAGTGTTTAGATACAAAAGGATAAAAAATATGTATGTTCCCAAAAGTTTGAAGTTATTCTCACTTTCTCATATTCTTAGTCCTCAGTCCAAACTTCAGATCAGAAAGTCTGTCATTTTTATTCTATTGTTTTCAGGGTGCTCAGTTTCACTCTCAAAAATATAAAGACCAGATGGACATGATTTTCAAACATCTGAGGACATAATTTAGTCATGGATGCTTTGTATCAGGGCAGTCTTAAAGCCTGTGCTGGGGACCAGGCCAAAAAATATCATGATTCCATCTAAAATTAATTACCGGCTGGTTTGTCATTACTAAGTTCACAGTGGCCTTGAAAAATATTGTCCTTCGAGGTATGCCAAGTCAAAATCATGCAAAGTGCTATTTAATTGAGCCTCTGAGCTTGAAAGCAGCCAACTCTATCATATTAATCCTGAGATAGTCACATCAGTAAATGCTCAATAAATAACTTGTTGAGTGATTGACTGAGAGGATATTGAAAGGGTACTGGGTGCTTCCTTTGCTGTATAACTAGATATCACTTGCCAGGGAGAACCCAGCAGGGCATCAGAAAGCAATTGGACAAGTGACTGAAATTATTCAGGCGAGTAAAATAAAAGAAGAGAAAACCTTTATCTACATTCTCTGCTGGATGTTTAAGCCTTTGCAATGATGTTATCCTAGAAATGAGAGCAAAGAAAGTGAGTGACCCAGGACTTCAATCTTGGGCCTTTGCCAACAATATTGGGGGAGGCCATAAATGATAGTTTATTTAGGCTTTTTAGATTTTTGATAAATAATTCTAAAGTCATGAAATTATTCATTAAATATTTCCATGTTTCTGAATGTTATGAACTTATTATAAAGAAACATCAGTCTTCTACAGCTTCTTAACTTTGCTGCCCACTGGTTAATTCTGGTTAATCAAAATAGCTCTTTACCTGTCAAAAAAATCTACCATTCTTCTTGCCATTCATTTTTACATAGGAAAAAGTTAAACGATAAATATCTAGCACTTGTTATTTGACTTGTTATTTACTAAGCCAGGTTCTGCTAATCTCTAGGTAGAGAAAGAGATAAAAGTATTAGGTAAGTGCTTTTATAGAATTGTTTGTAAAGGGACAGAGAAAAGGGATAGTCTTCACTTATGTAAATCAACCATCAAGCATTACATAGAGAAGATGTCATCTAAGTTGAGAATTGAAAGATAAAGTTATCGGGGGAACTAGAAATGACATTCAAGAAAGAAGGTATAAAATCATTCTGAACTCTTATGCACAGCTATTAGGATATTGGAACATATGGGATGTGGGAAGTCTGAAGAAGCCAGATGTGATAGCTAATAAGTGCCACGAAGGAATGATGGATAAAGGAAAAGTATTAAAATATGTTAAAAAGAAGCATATATATCTTGTGGACAAATGTTGAGAAGAAATTAAGAAAAATAATGTTTTTTTCCAGGAAAATAATTCTAAGAACTAGAACATATGTTTTTGCATTCTGGACTCCCGTATTTGATACCCAAAACCCTTACACCCTATGCTAGGGGAGGCTATATATGATTCCTAAGCACCACTACCCCCAAATTTTAAACTAAAAGCACAGACTCCTGCCCTATAGAAGATTTTCTTGAGTATGATAGAGATATGCTACACTTCTATGTGCTAGTATTTTCAGCACTGTTTTATTATAGTACCAATCAATTATTCTGTACTCAATATTTTCTTTTTATTAGTTCTAGGTTGTCTCTATTTCTTCAGTAAGAACTCTTTAAAGTATTATGTAGTAAATCACACTTTACAAATGTCTTGTCTATTCATCTTATTTACTTTAAGCTTGGGGCAAAATATGGTTCCTTCTACAGGCCCCATCATTTGCAATTATGTTCTATCAAGTAAATAGTTAATTTCTTATGTGCCTTGAAGCTGTCAGCACCCAACTAAGAATCTGTCATATAAAGATCAAAAATCCCTTATTAAAAGCTTGAATCAGGAATATTATTCTTTATATTTCTTACATATCTTCCCATAATACATTATATTTCAAAGGGTCTTAAGAGTCTCTTCAAAAATAGTGATGGACACCCAACATTCTCTGTCATAGGAAACATCTAACCTCACAGTCCCAGCACTAATGTCAAAGAAATATTAAGCTTCTGAATTAGTCCACTTCCACAGCTCTTGGAGCATGCAGCCACTTACGTGATGCACGATGGCTTCTAAATTAACAATATTGAAAACCCAGTAGGAAAAAGTAAATGGCAAATTTGCATAGAAGTCCACTAAGGTCAATAAGCAAAAGCAATGACACAGATGGCTCAACTAGCACCAAACCATGCATTAAATCCTTAGACAGTGACTGTGGTAACACCTTTGTGAGATATGTTTTAACAAGCAATATAAAGTAAATTATTTTGTGCCTCCTCGGGGGAAAGCTTGGGAGATAGGTTGCATACTGAAAGCATTGAAAGGAAGGTCACACTGGTGTTAGTTTTGGTGACAAAGCAAATTGAAACAACTGCATTATAATCAACTTTAAATCACAGTGTTTAAATAAAGATTGAAACATAAAAATAATGATAGGACCTTATTACCTTTTATATTGATAAAGCTCTGAAGTTGGTTTCTAAGTCTTAACTGGATCGCTTTCTCTGTCTATCAGTCTCTACTAGAATGAGTTAAAGTTCCAAATTAGAAACAGATGGGGGAAAAGATATAATTAGGTATCAGCAGAAACTGTGTTTTTTTTTTTTTTGGTTTTATATGACATGGTTCCTTTCATTGAGTAGAATATATGAACTTTAGTTTAAAAAGTAATGTGATCATTAATTTTATTTTCAGCAGCCTTTTCTTTAACTGTTGCTACTACTTCATACACAGCTTCAAAGGGAACTGCCAGCATGATGATCACAGCCAGCAAGTCTTTCTCCTGTAATATCACTGAATCTGATCAACCTATTTTCCTTGCTACTTGAGATCGCAGGTAGAGAATGTCACATTCACTCAATATCATCTTTCTCCATGCACAAAAATTTAAAAAGGTGTTTCACAAATGCATATCATATTTATAACAAATATCACAATGAGATTCATTCCAAATAATTGTTTATTCTATCACACATAAAGGCTATAACAATTTTGATTACATATTCATATCTCAACTTAGTTAAAGCAGGACTCATCTTTTTGATGAAACATAAAGGACAAAAGAAACATCTAATTTGGCCACTTGACTTAAATACCTCTCTGATTTTTTAATATTTCATTTTAATTGAAACGCATATATTTATATGTATATAAAGCCAGGAGTATCCTAATTTTTTCTAATACTATACTTTTCACATGTGTCCTGTATATGAGCCATGTGTATGCAGAAACTAGTAGCGAATGCTATTACAGCCAATAGTTTTAGTTCTAGTGATATGATTGCAACACAAGTTTTTTGGAGATATTTACAGAATCACCAACTTCAGTAGATATTTATATTTTTAGTTCATTTGTGGACCTCCAAAATTTCCACAAATTTTGGAAATTTGTGAAAATCAAGATTTTCATTTTATTCTTTTTAGGCAAGTAGTGATTCCCTTTTCTATCAACATTGAAGATCTTTTGGATACTTATCTGGGTATAGTAAAAAATATCAGACTTCCCCAGTTATTCTGATGAAGTTACAAAGAAATTATTTATTTATTTATGTCGTCTGTGAGTTCTTGATTTTCTACCACACATTTAAAATTAAGCATATAAGATTTTATTATTAACATCTTTCTTGCCTGAAACCTAGTTCAATAAATTTTAAATGAGTTTTCCTTTAAATTCTTAAAAGTTTTTTATTATAGTTTAAGAAATACATTTACAAGAGCCATAATGTCTTTTTTTTTTCTTTTGGGGTCAGGCCCTGTGACGCTCAGGGGTTACTCCTGGCTATGCACTCAGAAATCGCTCCTGGCTTGGGAGACCATATGGGATGCTGGGGGATTGAACCGCGGTCCATCCTAGGTCAGCTGTGTGCAAAGCAAACACCCTACTGCTGCGCCACCGCTCCAGCCCCTCATCATGTTCTTGATTTTGATATGCAAAGTCACTGCACCATCAGCACTATTAGCGTATCCATGTTCCTGAACCTTCTCCACATCTGCCTGATTTCCTCAATAATTGTTGCTTAGTATAATTGTTGTTTAGTATAATTTTATGCTAAAGGAGGGAAGGTTGACATCATGGCCAAGAGGGCTGACTTTTGGATTTGTATTGAGGGACCATAGGTAGTTAGTTCTGGGGATGAACCAGAGCCACCTGCATAGAATAAAAGCACCTTATCTCATGTACAATCTCGCAAGGCTTGATCTTCATTTTGTAGTCCAAGATCAAGAGTTCACTTTCATTTGATATCATCTACTGCCTTGTTTTGTTTTCTATCTACCACAGATGAGGGATATTATGTACTATTTTTTTTCCTTTTCATGTGACTTATTTTACTTAACATCTTGTTTTCTAGTTCCATCCAAGTTACAGAAACTGCAATATTTCCCCTTTTCTGATAACTCTCTAATAGTCCAGAGTGCATAGTGTATATATACCACAACTTCTAATTTTTATATCCATCTATTGTTGGAAATTTATTTTTTCCATATTTTATCTATTGTATTTAGTATTGCACTGAAAATAGGTGACTGAGTTTTCCTTCATTTAATTTAATTACAATTATTCATAATGACACTGATAAAAATTAAAAGTTAATATAAAATTTGCATGTTTTATGCTTCTGAGATAATTATTAACACTTATGGAGAATAGAAAAACCCTTAACTAAATTTCTAATCTTATGAATATTGGTGATAGTCTGTCACATGACTTATATTTTTTAAAATGTTCATAAAAATATATAAATCTTAGTAATGACATTCTTGTTATAGGAAATTACCGACAGTGTTTATTAATAATTTCATAGATTGTTATATTTACAAAAAATAAAAATTAACATAATTGTAGTTTTCAGTATAATTTAAAGGTGCAAGTCCCCATTGCTATGCATACTCCATTGATAGAGAATGCTAATTCTTCTTTACTATTTAATCCTTCAAAGATCAAACAATACCTGAATTTACTATAAGCAGATCTTACATTTTTTCTATTTTTTCAATAATTGTTATTATGACCAAAGTGAGGTACAAATCTTTCATAGTAATATTTTAGGAACACATTGACATTGAATCAGGAAAATTCCCACCACCAGAGTTGTCCTCCCTCCACCACTATTTCCAGCATGCATCTCATATCCTTCTCCTGTATCCCCTGGGGCTGCTAATATAAGTGGTCCCTCTGTGTCTAGCATGTTGTAGATTGGGTATTGATTCTGTTGTCACTGGCTTTAGATTTGGTGTTTAAGTTTGATCTTTTTTTTTGGGGGGGGGGCGTCATACCCAGCAGCGCTTAGGGGTTACTCCTGGCTCTACTCTCAGAAATCGCTCCAGGCAGGCTCAGGGGACCATATGGGATACCAGGATTTGAACCACCATCCTTCTACATGCAAAGCAAATGCCCTACTTCCATGCTATCTCTCCAGTCTCCTGATGAATTTTTTATTTCTATGCAATGTTCATTCTGCTGTTTGGTCTTGGTATCATCCATTTTTCCCCTCAATTAATGAGGCAGAACAAGATGATTCAGGTTATGTGGTTCTGTTTGACGTGGTATGTATGTGTATGTTATTCTGTTTGATGTGACCATCTCATGTCACAGTGATTGGTGCACATCGCAGAAATAAGGACAATCAGTTCTGGTGGGGATGTGGAGAGAAAGGAACTCTTATCCACTGCTGGTGGGAATGCCGTCTAGTCCAACCTTTATGGAAAGCGATATGGAGATTCCTCCGAAAACTGGAAATTGAGCTCCCATATGATCCAGCTATACCACTCCTAGGGATATAACCTAGGAACACAAAAATACAATACAAAAATCCCTTCCTCACACCTATATTCATTGCCATGCTATTTACAATAGCCAGACTCTGGAAACAACCACGATGGCCTTCAACATATGAATGGCTAAAGAAACCGTGGTACGGGGCCGGGCGGTGGCGCTGGAGGTAAGGTGCCTGTGCTAACCTAGAACGGACCTCGGTTCAATCCCCCGGTTCCCCATATGGTCCCCCGTGCCTGCCAGGAGTGACTTCTGAGCGAATAGCCAGGAGTAACCCCTGAGCGTCACCGGGTGTGGCCCAAAAACCAAAAAAAAAAAAGAAACCGTGGTACATATACACAATGGGATAGTATGCAGTTGTCAGGAGAGATGGTCATGAAATTTTCCTATACGTGGATGTACATGAAATCTATTATTCTGTGTGAATAAGTCAGAGGGAGACTGATAGACACAGAATAGTCTCCCTCATCTATGAGTTTTAAGAAAAATAAAAGACATTTTTGCAATATTTTTCAGAGACAAAGAGAGGAGAGCTTGAAGGTCCAGTCACGACATGAAGCTCACCACAAAGAGTGGTGAGTGCAGTTAGATAAATAACTACACTGAAAACTATCATAACAATATGAATGAATGAGGGAAGTGGAAAGCCTGTCTAGAGTACAGGTGGGGGTGGGTTGAGGAGGAGGGAGATTTGGGACATTGGTGGTAGGAATGTTGCACAGATGAAGAGAGTGTTCTTTACATGACTGAAACCCAAGTACAATCTTATTTGTATCAAGATGTTTAAATAAAGATATTTATTATAAATAAAGAAAAATAGAAAAATGGGAAACAAAAAGAAAAAGGAAAAAGGAAAGAAAGGAAAGGAGAGGAAAAAACAAAAACAAAAAAAACAAAATGAACAAAAGCAAACAAAAACTGGGAGAAGTCCATCTAGAGTTTATAAATATCAATTTAAAAGAAAAAAAGGAAAAAGAAGAGAAATATGACAAAAATACAGAAAGAAAGCAGCAGAAAAACAAAATCAAACTACAAGGACAATAACAACAAGAACAAAAATCAAACAAAAAACCCGAAACCAGTGACTACAAAGAAGCACCACAGTAATAAAGACAACTACTGAACAATAATCACGATTATGACATAAAATAGAGAAAAAAATTTAAAAATTAATTGTGCTTAAATAACTAAGGAAATCAGTGTGTTCGGTCTGCCACAAAAGGGAAGAAGTGAGTTGAGGTAAACACACTAAGTTCAAACTAGGTATGGAACATGAGCCGAGTCAGAAAAAAATAAAAACAAAAACCTTACTAGTTCAGATATGAGGGCCCAAATTATGTCTCTTGACTAGAGATAATTGAAAAACAGGTTACTTGTGCTTTGATTCATCATTGTGTCAACAACTCCACTTTTTATTGAAAAATGTTTGTGTTCTACAGATCAGCATAAAAGCAGAATGATGATCAGTGTGAAAATATGATGATGAAAGCAGGGAAGAGAATCTAATAAAATAGCTTCT
>PVKC010044656.1:0-11547 GCA_004027635.1 Crocidura indochinensis | reverse complement strand
GTCTCTTCTAGTATCTCTGTCTGGATTTTCATTTCTTTTCTTTTTTTTTTTTTTGCCATACCTGGTGGTGTTCAGGGTCTACTCCTAGCTCTGTGCTTAGAAATAGTTCCTGGCAGGTTAGTGGGACCATATGGGATGCTGGGGATTGAACCCGAGTCCATCCCAGGTCAGCCACGTCCAAAGTAAATGCCTTACTGCTATACTATCACTCTGCCCCCATAAAACAAATGTTTTTTTTAGTTTCTGTGCCACATCATTGGTACTCAAGGGATACTCCTGGCTCTGAGCTCAGAAACCACCCCTTGCAGGCTCAGGAGACCAGATGGAATGCTGAGGATCAAACCTGTGCGCAAGGTAAATGCCCTATCCAATGTGCTATCACTCTGGATTTTCTGTCTGGATTTTCTGCTGCATGTCTCAACACTATAGGGAAATAACCATAGAATTAAGACTTGACTACTATGCACCCAGACATTTTTCAAATTTTTATCTTGAAAAAATATTAAAAAGAAATGCAGCTATACTAATTCATAAAGCACATATTCATGAATTTTATTACTTTAGCAATGGACAGATAGCTTTTTCTCACTTCTTTTTAAATATCTTTATTTAAACACCTTGATTACAAATATGATTGTAGTTGGGTTTCAGCCATGTAAAGAACACCTCCCTCTTCACCAGTGCTACATTGCCATCACCAATGTCTCAAGTCTCTCTCCTCCCCACTCCACCTCAGCCTGTACTCCAGACAGGCTTTCTACTTCCCTCGTTCATTTACATTTTTATAATAGTTCTCTGTGTAATTATTTCTCTAACTGCACTCATCATTCTTGTGGTGAGCTTCATGTCATGAGCTAGACCTTCCATCCCTCCTCTCTTTTATCTCTGATAATTATTTCAGAAATGTCTTTTATTTTTTTTAAAAAATCCATAGATGAGTGAGACTGATAGCTTTTTATAAACTTTTTAAAAACTAAATCACTATCAAGGGATGAATAGCTTTTTCTTGAGATTTTCATGTATCAAGTCAAGTCTTTTATTCATCCACACTGTAACTTTAGTACTCTAGTTGTCATTCAGTACATAATAAATCAATGAGAGAAAATTTTATAGTATTGATTTTTATCAACAAACTACCAGGGGTAATTAAAGTGATACTGTTAAGATGGCTAGGGTAAAAAGAATATGAATAAAATCTTACTCTATAGTCTTGTCTTTCCAGTGATATCCCATTTTTCTCACTTAAGAGATAGCCAAGTTGGAGTACAAAGAATATTTGATAACAAGTAATATGTTGCCTCCCTTTTTCTTGCCAATCTCCTTTTGGATGACTCTTCATGGGTGAATTTCAAGTCTGATAACATTTTGTTTGTGGAATCTGTGAGTGCAGAAATAAAGGGCTCTTTCGTTTTTACTGTATAGATTTAGAACTTTCAAGTATCTGGATATTTCTACTTCTGAAATCTTAAATATTCTTTTGAGTAACTATATTTATTATCTCTATCATTGTCATCAAAAAGTTTAAATATTTTGCTTTAACAACTATACATAATAATAGCTATCACCTGGAACCCTTCTTTCAAAAAGTGGTAGATCAAGAATCTATTTTTCTTCAAGCATAAAAAAGATGACTCAGAAATAAGGGTTTGTATGTAGGTGAATGAGGGGAAATAAGTGCATGCAACTGTGTGTTCAAGCAAACACCACTACACAAGCATACTTTATAGGTCTCCAATGGTCCACCAATGAATTGCTTATATCAAAGTCAAGCTTTTATCCTCAGTAATTACTTTCTAATTAATGCCTTCAATTTTATTGACGTGATATTTTTCCATTTCTGGTTTCAATTTAACCTCAAAATCATCTCAGGATTCACCAAGATAGACATGATCACAGAAGTCAAAATGGTACACACCAGTGAAAAATGGCAGTATTCACCATCACAAATATAGAAAGATTGTGGTTAAAATCTCAGTATTTTGGGTGCTGGAGTAGTGACTCTGGCTGTAGGGCATTTGCCTTGCACGCTCTAACCTAGGACAGACCGTGGTTCGATACCTTGACTTCCCATATGGTCCCCCGAGTCAGGGGCAATTTCTGAGCACATAGCCAGGAGTAACCCCTGAGGGTCACCAGTGTGCCCCCCAAAAAAAACCAAAACAACAACAGAAAACTCACCTCAGTATTTTCTTCATTCTATTATGTCATGTTAACATAACTAATTAAAAAGAGCAAAGTATTCCCTAGTAGGTGTTCAAGGCTCTGCACATGGTCCACTGATGCTAAATCTCTAGTGTTAACTACAAAAAAATTTCTGTGTCTAGACCAAAAATCCTTTAAAAAAGCCATTATCTCTTCCTATTACCCTTTGACACAGAAATATTAGGGTTTTGTTTGTTTTTTGTTCGTTTGGGGACCACACCCAACAGTGATCAAGTTTTACTCTCAAGGATCACTCCTGGTTTTGCTCTCAGGAATCACTCCTGTTTGAGCTCAGGGGACCAGATAGGGTTCTAGAGGCTAAAAAAATGATAACTCTGTGCAAAGCAGAGTCATACTCTGTACTATTATTCAACCCCTGGAACTACTGGGGTTAAGAATAAAGCATGAGAGCATTTTCATTGATAAAACTATCTATGATTCCAAAAGTGCTATGATCTCCAGTAAAATATCAACTCTCCTTTACTAACAAGTTTAAAGATTTTTTACTCTAACATGCCTATATTATAAATGAATGATGAAACCTAGAGAGAAGATTATCTAATATCACACACTAAGTCAATGAAAGAACAGAAACCAGAAGTCATGTCTGTGAAATTCTTGTAGCACATAACCATTGCAGAAGGAAATTTCTAGATATAGTATTTTCCCTAGTCCTTCTTTTTTTGGCTTTTTGGTCCACACCCAGTGATATTCAAGCCTTACTTACTCCTGACTATGTACTCAGAAATAGCACCTGGCTTGGGAGACAATATGGGATGTTGAGTATCAAACCGCAGTCCATCCTAAGTTGATGCATGCAAGGCAAACGCCCTACCACTTGTGCCACCACTTTGGGAACCCTAAAAACTTCTAAAGTACCTCATACAGGAGGAATCAGTAAGCAAAAATTAAGTTTATCTTATCAAAAATCTTCAGAAGGGCTAAACAAAAATGAGATAATCCACCTGTCTTCATAGGAAAGTAAATGTATAAAAAAAGTACATCACCAGATAAGAAGGGAAGTATAAATTTCCTCCAGGAAATTTTCTCTATTTTTCTGGATCAAATATTCTTGGAATATTTTTACTCAAGAGAATGCTCACATAAAAACTGTCCACAACCACAACACTGGTGGTGGGATTTGCCCTAATTCACTGTCAATACGTACCTTAAATATAACTGTGAAAAACTTATAATTTAAAAATAAATAAGTAAATAAAATTAAAATTAAAAAATGTCCATAATCAGAGACATATATAAATGCTTTATTCCAAAGTCACGCATAGATATCTCCAATTATTAGAAATGCTTTAAAATCCTGAAATTCATAATATAAAATTCCTGCAATAAAGATCTATGCTACCTCTTTGCTTTGAGTATAATTTTGGCCATTATATTCTAATCACTGATGCTATTCTAAGGAAGAAAAAACGTTCACTCATCTATATTTGCTAGTAGCGCATATGCCCTATAGCATTATAGTGACTACTGCTTAATTTCTTTTTCTCACAAAACTACTTGGTGGAATTTGATGAAAGACCTAATTATAATGAAGTAGTATAAATAAGTAATTTAGTATTGTATATTTCTTTCTATGTGGAGAGTAACTTATATAATATACTTGTACCTGAAATGGAAATGGAATAGAGAAATGTTTATCAAAAAAGTAGGCTTGTTCTATAGAATCTTCATTCCAATGGAGGGGTCAAACCTACTACCTTAAATGATTCAATAATAGTTCAAAGTATATAGGAGATAAAGGAATATGTACCATTTTCAAGCAAGGAATGTTCAGAGAGTGGAAGAAAGAGCATAAATTGACTTTTAGAAAACTGTAGGGGTATGAAATGTGAGAAATAAACGTATAGGCAGATAAAGGTGTAAAAAGAGGTCAGAGAATAAAGTACATTAGAAAATAGTGGTAAGTTAGTATGTCAGGTTTTGTTTAAAAATCAAAATTGAGTGGCAAGGATGTGAGGTTTTTAGCTCTGTTATTTTGCAGATATGAGAATTCTTTTATCATTGCTGAAATACACTGAAAACGGAAGAAAGTAAAAAAGAAATAAATGAAGTATTTTTAGTTTTAATATATAAAATCTTTATTTACACACCATGATTACATGCATGATTGTAGTTGGGTTTCAGTCATAAACAGAATACCCCACTTCACCAGTGTAACATTCCCACCACCAATGCCTCCCCTCCTCCCCATCCCTGCCTGTATTTGAGACAGGCATTCTACTTCTAATACAGTGACTGTCCCTTAAGGATATTTACATCATATCTTGGATGTGTACTACACTTTAATAAATATATCTACCATCTCAAGTCAGAAGTGTTTGTAAACTTGATTCTTTTTTTTTCGGGGTCACACACTGCAGTGCTCAGGGGTTACTCCTGGCTCCATGCTCAGAAATTGCTCCTGGCAGGCACGGGGGACCATATGGGGCACCGGGATTCGAACCGATGACCTTTTGCATGAAAGGCAAACGCCTTACCTCCATGCTATCTCCCGGGCCCCGTAAACTTGATTCTTCTATATCTCTTCACAGATATCAACAACCACTTCACCCTATTTTCTAAAATGTATTCGCACAGCACAAAATTATATCTCAAAAATAAGTCTTACCTTCTTGTTGTCCCCTGAAATATACTGTTTTCCCCCCAGAATCACTGATAATAACTTATTGGTTCTTGATGTGTGATGGTAAATAGTTAATAAAAACTGAAAGCCTATTTGTGGTATATAAACTGCCCTGACCTGGAGTTGCTAGTCATGTGCCACACTTGGGGTATTTGACAAACTGACACTCTACCACATGGAGTGTCTAACTCAGCCTGTCAAATACACGGAGTGTGACACTGAAGGGCACCAGGCCAAGGGTTTCAATTAGGGAAATATCATCTTCCTGGGAGATGAGACTCTGAAAGGAAAGAAAGGAAAATGAATTACATACCTGAATCTTACAGAAAAAGCAAATGCCCACAAAAGCAATAAAGAAGCTCAAATCTGGTTTATAACTAGAAATTAAAGCCTGAAGGAAGACCTGTTGAGATTGCAAGCATATTCAGTGCTCAAATGAAGAATCTTGGGACTGAGTCCATATTTTTGGTCACAATTTTTATCAATGTCCTTTATGAAACACAGAAAAATAATTTGATCATTAACCTGTCTCCATTAACTAAAGATCAGGCCCAAGAGTCTGTGTCCATGCCCCCTTTTCCAGCCCTCTAAAATACAATATTTTCACAGTTTTGTAGTTTTAAACTTCAGCATTAATTTCAAATATAGACTTGAATCTCGTCGGTGGCACTAAATAGTTTTACTTCTTTGGATAAAGTATTTTATTTCATTGAGATACAGTTTACCATGCACCAAAAATGAGTATAACTATAGTACATACATCATAGGTTATTTTGGAAAGGACAGGAGAAAGAGTATGTATGTTGTTAAACAACCCCTTTTTCAGGTGTTTATGCTTCTTGAAGGAAATCTAGGATCATTGGCAATAGATTTAACAGTATCACAACAAATGAATCCAGAATTTCTTTAGGCGTTGCCTAATTTAGTCTTCTCATCAAGAAGCATTGCATATATAAAAAGATCATTGTCTAATATCTTGTATAAATAAACAAGGTTTATTTTGGGTAAAGACACTTATTAAAGGTTATTAAAATGTTCCAAGTTCAGACTTGCAACCTATATAATTTTATATATTCTCCAGTTTTTCTGAATCATAATTTTGTCTTCTTTTTTAGCATATCTCTTTGTAGAAAGATAAACTTCAATAAGAAGGCAAAAGGCAGCAGAATAACTTAGAGTGATCTTTCAGCCAATAGTTAACAGGAAAATAAAAAAGCTTCAAGAATTGTATATAGGCTTGAAACTTCTGGAAACATTCCCTTGGTAACACCCAGAAATTGTTGCTAAAATTCCCAATTTTCTATTAAATTTCTGTTTTTTTTTTTTAGTTGTGGAACTTAACATATTATTTGATGAAAGTTGTGAATATTGCAAAGCAATCACGAAGTAAAAGTGCTCTGTCCCAACAAGGACAAAGAATTTGTACTTGTCTGGCAACAAGAAAGCAGTATTTTGTTATTTATTTCTCAGATAGTAGAATGAATGTTTGTGAGCTATTGGCATACTCATTCATCTTGAGATCTACACGTGACTTCAAATCTAAAATTTACACTATGTTTTAACCATCTCATTTCTCTCTACATACTCAGTACATTAAAAATCACTAGAAGTGTTCTTTTGTACAAAGGAAAAATTATTGTCAAACTAGAATAAGGCAATTTTAGGTTCTAATATTTCTCTGAGCACCAACTAACCAATCATGATGTTAAGCAAGTATTTTCTTGTCTTATTTGGATATTATATAAGGATTATTAATGAGACTTGTTTAGAAAGTGTTTGCTGAGATTTACATTTCCTCAAATAGGAGCTCTTAGGTTATTACCTGCAATACCTATGCATGTAAGTCATCCAGGAAAGATGATTTACCTCATTTGTTTTCAAAACAACTGGCAAGAAGTAGATTGACAGATTTATTCAATTACAACTTCTATTGTTTTCTTGCTACAATAAAAGACCTAGATGAACTGGAAGCACTCATAATTTCTACCATCATCACAAATAAAAGTGGAGTTTTATTACACTGAAACTTCAAGTACCTTATAGACTATGATATAGCAGTGTTAATTGAAGAAGTAAACATCTTGACATAAATCTAGAATAGCTGGGGGCCTAGGAGATAGCATGGAGGTAAGGCGTTTGCCTTTCATGCAAAAGGTCATCGGTTCGAATCCCGGTGCCCCATATGGTCCCCCGTGCCGGCAGGAGCAATTTCTGAGCATGGAGCCAGGAGTAACCCCTGAGCACTGCCGGGTGTGACCCAAAAACCAAAAAAAAAATCTAGAATAGCTTAATTTCAACTTTTGACATTACAGTACATGCTTTTATATACATATGCATGGTATATATTTTATATAAAACTTCAAATAGATGGGCCCGGGAGATAGCATGGAGGTAAGGCGTTTGCCTTTCATGCAAAAGATCATCGGTTCGAATCCTGGTGCCCCATATGGTCCCCCGTGCCTGCCAGGATCAATTTCTGAGCATGGAGCCAGGAGTAACCCCTGACCACTGCTGGGTGTGACCCCCCCCAAAAAATTAAAAAAAAATAAATAAAAAATAAAAAATAAAAAAAAAACTTCAAATAGAAACAAACTTCAAATATAAAAAGGGTGTGAAAACAATTAATAAGAAGGTGTTGTCTACGTGACTGGAAATAAATAACTTGAAAATTTATTTTTTCTTCTCTTACACTAACTAAAATATCATCATTACCCCATAAATAACTATCTATAGAAAGACATAAAAATCTACTATTATTGAGTCAAATACTGGGTCAGTTTTCACAGAGGGTATTATAGGATATATAACAAAGAAAAATTTTAAAGTTTCAATAGACATCTAGGGAACTTTGAGAACTATGAGGGCACCAAGTATATGAAACATGGTTGAGACAGGAAACTTTAAGATCATACCTGGAAAAGTTAATTATCTCCCCACAATAAGAAGACCCAAGTAGTTCTTCTACAAAGAAATTACTGCTGCTTGGTGTGAGAATACTCACAAGGTGTATCAAAAATTGAAGTTACCTGGAACTTTAATCACAGATCTATTACAGATTCATTATATAACTTGTGCAAATTTCTCCCTCACTTCCTCTCTATGGATCACAGATTTTCATGTATTTACGTATTTTTCCTGATCATTCTTCCAATACTGAGATACTAGATGGTATTAAAGAAACATAATCTTTCAGTCATACCTCTCTAAGTTTGACTCACCACAAGCTTTCCATGTAGACGTTTTGTTCCATCAAAATACATTCAGTATCTTTTTTGCATCCTTTCTCAGCAAAGGGTTTGCTATAATCAAAATAAGATATATAAAAAGTAAAATGTTATTTGAAAATTGTCCAGCTATTACTTATCTTATTAATGGGAAAGACAAGTTAAGTCCCATATTGGAAACATACATTTGTATAAATTATAAAGCCATAATTTCTACTCAGATGTCCTGGCTCTTGATTCCAAAGAATATTTCCATTTCAGGTCTTTGTGTTCTTAAGTGCGTGTTGTGAGAAAAATGTCATCCTTTTCTTTTTGCCATTTAGAATTACTGACAGAGAGGACCAATTGGAGTCTTCTTACCCACTTGATGATCCCTCTGGGGAGTCAAAGAATCGACACATCTGAGCTATATTTGGTATCCATAGACAATGCCCTTCTTGATAATTCAAAGAGAAAGGACACATGTATACTCTACCTGTTACTGAAGAGGTGACTTGATCCCAGAGGGGAAAGATATTCACTGATGATACACCAGCATGCAGAGGAAAGTGGGCTTTATTCTGTGAAAAGAAAGTTCATGTGTTTTGAAAAAAGTCATGTTACCTTTAAGGGGAAACAGAAATGGGGAAGATAAGGCTGAGGTTAGCCAACGGAAATCTGGATACAAAATGACAAAACAATGTTGTTATGAAAGGGTTTGCTACTGTAGCAACAGTTCCTATTACCATGTATCTGCTCACTCTTAGCTGACTTCCAACAGCTGTTGGTTTTCTACATATCAAGAGTTGGAGAAGAAAGCCCCCGATTGCCCTTTTTCCTGCATAAGAAGTATAGAAATTTCTAAAGAATCGCAGAGAAAATTCTAGAATATCAGAGATAAGATATCATTGAATAATGATCCTCAATGCCTAATTTGAATAACTGACCAACTGAAGATTAAAAGAAAATGTCTTACATAAGAAAGGAAGTCAATACCATAGCTAAAATTTGACTTTATGTCTATCAACTCCAAGTACTATATTCTCCCACTCTGTCAGAATGTTTTTGGGTCCTAAAACTCCATGTTAGCTTCATTGCCACTTATACATATTTTTCAGGACAGTTCAAAAGGAAAATTAGTAGTCCCATTAAAATACTAAAGATGTAAACTACAGAATGCTTAAAATTAACAGCATTCAATTTTATTTTCCTATTTAATATTTTGTTTTAATACTTTTTTCATTGAATCACTATGAGATACATTTACAAAGTTGTTCATGATTGAGTTTTAGTCATACAATATTCAAAAGCCAAATCTTTTACCAGAGAACATTTACCACCATCAAATTCTATAGTTTCCCTCCTACCTTCCCTCATGCCCTCTCTCCTATCCTTCCCACTTCCTGCCTCAATGTAAGGTTTTTATTCTCTCTTTTTGCTTTTTCCTTTTATATAGTATCATGCATATCACTACACTACCTTTCAGCACCCAAGTTTTGTCCTGAGTGATCATTTCAATGTTCATTGACTATGAAATTGAAGAATTGGTATTTACATTCATTCTTCTGTGAACTTTAGACTTCATTAGAAATGCGAAATCTGCAAAAAAAATTAAACTAAAAAATTTTAGTACCATTCAACTGAATTTCTTGGACCTTCCCATCAAGTGTCAGGAAAATGTAGATTCCTGATATGTCATGTTCTATGTTGAAGCCCCATTATAACATGGCATATATGTAGGCAATTTTTGTACATGTAACTGTCTTCAGTGGTTAAGCGACCATGTCCTAGTCTTTAATTTACATGAAATATAAATCTGTAGTAGTACTCATGTACTAGATCCAGCTTACATTCCTTCATTGAACCTCATTTTTCCACTTAAATAACTAAAATTAAACTATATGGTTATTGTAATCTCTCCAACTTTAACTTTCTGTAGCACTCATAATCATATCTATTCTTGATATTTTCTTACTTCCGTTTGCATGTCATAAAAGTTTGATAGATGTCCTGGGGCAGGAGTTCAACTAACCTCACATTACTCTGCATAAACCAGAATCATATATTCTAGTATATACGAATAATAATGTATTCTTATACCAGAATAATGTATTGTCTAGGTTTCAAGATTAGTTTCCTCAAATGCACCTTTCAGAAATATTTAGTTCCTTTTTTATATTTGTGGTTTCAAAACTTGGGGAGAGGCAGGTTTTTCCTGTGGGTACTTTCCAAGGGAGGGGCCACTTCACTCAACTGATAGAATGCACACTGATCATTTTAGCTACCCAGTAATTTATTTCCACATTTCAGTTAAGGTACTCTATTTTCTCTTTACAATCAATACCTTCATATAAGCAATCATAAACAGCAGTCATTTTGAAGTACATGAAAGAAAGTGCTTGGAGCCAGGAAGACATACAAACTGTCACTTATGCAGAAGGTCTGAATTAGTTTAAGAACCACTGGTCTTTAACTCACACAAAAACATGATGGCAGTAAAAAAATTGCATCAAGTGTACAAAAATATTTTTGTGTGTTATCCAAGCAAATGGTAAAGAATTGTTTGATGTTGTATAGTCTTTGACCTGATTATGCCTAAAATGAGAGATGAAAGATGAAGATAAAGTTTTAAATGGAATGATCACAGGTAGCTAACCCAGTAGTCAACACAGTGTTAGAATGAAAAGCATACAGTTTCTATATTTTATAATTTAGCCACAAATAACAGATCCAACTCTATAACTTTTTGACAATATATTTAGAAAATCATTAATAAATAGTAACTAGAAAATAGCTTCACTAAGCCATAATTCTCACTCTATTTTCAAAATTCGTAGGTCAAAGAATATTGAAGCATAGGCAGTCACCCAAGGAACAATGTATTTTACAATATTTGACAAGTAAAGGTATAAAGTTAGCAAAGGTATAAGTTGTATCTGAAAACAAGTTAACAAGGTTTGATTCTTTAAAGGCTGAGACTGATGAAGTGTTGTGATTAGAAAAGTTTTCAGAGTCCCATGCCACTCTGTGCTGCTCCCTTTAAAAGACATTTGCAAAAAAAAAAAAAAAAAAGACACTTGCCTGAGAGTTGCCCATAGTAAATTCTCTCTGCCCACTCATCCCAGATGCATAATCCAAGGTGCAGAGAAAAGTTTTCAGAGTCCAGACACCCCATGCCATCTGTGCTGCTCCCTTTAAAAGACATTTGCCAGGGGGCCGGGCGGTGGCGCTGGAGATAAGGTGCCTGTGCTAACCTAGGACGGACCGCGGTTTGATCCCCCGGTTCCCCATTTGGTCCCCCAGTGCCTGCCAGGAGCGACTTCTGAGCGAATAGCCAGGAGTAACTCCTGAGCGTCACCGGGTGTGGCCCAAAAACCAAAAAAAAAAAAAAAAGACATTTGCCTGAGAGTTGTCCATAGTAATGTACCTCTGCCCACTTATCCCAGGTGCATAATCCAAGGTGCAGAGCTTGACTTCAAAAGATGAATATCTATCCAA
>PVKC010044655.1:0-11547 GCA_004027635.1 Crocidura indochinensis | reverse complement strand
TTACGGTACTCTTCTCCAAACAAAACCACAAAACTCGATCTCCCTAAACCTGCTTCCCAATCAGAGGGAGAAGCAATGGAGACACCAAGCCCAATCAGATATAAGATCACCAGGTGATAAACCAGAAACAGAGGGAGTCACTCAATCTAGAAGTCCCTGGGGAGAGGGTGGAGGACTTGGGAGACAGAATGGGTATGGATGTGGAGGGAGAACAACTTGGTGATGGGAATTCCCCTGATTCAATGTTTATTTGTAAATGGAATATTACTGTGAATATCATGTAAACCACTATGATTAAACAATAAAAAATAATTTAAAAAAAAAGCACATACAGATTATGTACACATACAGATATGAAAAATGTGTTGTATCACTTCAGGGAAATGAAAATCTAAAAACAATGAGATATTTTACATAGCTGAGACTGGTACACTCACACAAAGATAAAAATACCCAGTGTTGGCATGATGTGGGAGGAAAGGAAACCCTCATTTATTACTGGTGGGTATGTTGAGTGGTTCAGCCTTTTTGAAAAACAATTATGGACATCTCTCAAAAACTAGAAATTGAGATCCATCTAATGCAGCAATTATATTTCTTGGCATCTGACCCAAGGACCCCCAAACTACTCAGAAGGCACATTTATGCTCCTATGTTCATTGTGTCTTTTACAATAGCTAAAGTCTGGAAACAACCCAAGTATCCAAGAATAAATGACTAAATAAAGAAACTATGGTACACACACAATGAAATACTATTCCATTATATGAAAAGATGAAATCATTCAATTGACTACTTTGCGAATGGATCTGGAGAGTATAATGCTGAGTGATGTTAGTCAGAAAAAGAGAAATAGATACAGAATTACTTCATATATATATGTATATATAATATAAAGAAAATATTAAGGGAATAACAAATTTCCAAAGAAAAAGAAATCGAAAACTAGTCTTCAATGGGAAAAATAATAAACTTACCACAGTGGAAAGAAATGTCAAGGTAACTTGAAGGGGCTAGACACAGGGAAAGTAGTGGAGGCTGTGTTTTATGCTAAGTCCCCACAAGCAACAGTATTGTTAAATCATCGGACCTAAAACTAAATTAAATGATTGTTTAAAAATTATACTGAGCTCTTTCCTTCCTGGGGACAGGGAAGTTCTGTCAGCATGGGGTTTGGCAGCCCTGTGCCATGCCAAAGGCCTCTTTCACCAGGCCTAGGAAGGGGTGCAGGACATGGGTCACCCCAGCACCCCTCTACCTCCTTCCTCCAGAACTCCAGGGCTTCCCCTGGGCCACATGCCTGGGCAAGCCAAAGAGGTGGGAAAAGCAGCACAATAGATTCTGGCTTCAGGAAGTCCCAGGACAGTTTCCTTACTGTCCATTGTGAAACCGTGCCAGGGCGATTTCACAAATATTTGGATATCATTGTGTTTAATCTGTTTGTCATAACCTGAAAGCCACCCTGGAGTTCATTTTATTCCTTTACTCCATCACTCCCACCTCCTATTACCCCACATTTAACCATTTTTCTGTACTAATGATTTTTGTTTTGTCTTTCACAGTAAGTTTTTGGGTGGAGTCTAAAGCTTCAGAAGGCAACAAGTGGACAGCATGCTCCACGCTGTAGGCCTTCTGGCCAAGCTAAGGGGAAGATGCAGCCTTGGCTGCCTCCCACAGCCTTCTCTCTCCTTCCTCCCGGTCCCCAGGGTTATTTCTGGACACCTGCTCAGGGTCCCAGAAAGTGGGTTCCAGCAAGGAGCAATTTAAAGGAGACCCCAAGCTTCTTCGTTCCTGCAAGGAACTGGGAGGGAACTGGTGAACTTCCAACTTCCAGCAATTAGGAAGCAAGCACCTCTCAGGGAGTCGGAAGCTTCAGCAGGCAACACGGGAGGACATGGCTCCATGTGCTCTTCACTTGTCTAAATCACAGACCAAAGTGGTGTCTCAGAAACAACACCCTCCCTCTTGACTATTTCTAAAACATAAAAGGAGCATGTGTATCTCCTTTGCATATCTCAGATGTATTCTCTTAACATTTATAACTCTTTTCGAACATCCTCATATAGTGATAATTTTGCCCACTGGTTTTGTTATTTGATTGTTTGATTTTCTCCTTTTGAGATCTGTTTTTATAAGCAATACTGGTAGAAGAGTATCTATGCATAGATTTTATGTTGAAACCAAGTATGGAATGTTGGAATTTATTCGTCAGCCTCCAGATGCACCAACAATATCTTGTGGCATTGCTTCTCTTTTGCACATTAAATGTGAAAAATAATACATATGAAAACAAGTTCTTATCTAATAGAGATGGGAACACAAATTTGGCAATGCAACTAGGCCTTATACCCTGAACATTGACATAATGATTTGACTTAGGCCTTGGAAGAAGGGGCATCACCCACACACATGTGAACAATGGATATCATCTGTGGAAACAACCACAATTGTCTATAACATTACCAGGATTCTACCAGGGAAGACCTACCACTGCTTTGGCATTGACTTACTCCAAAGTGTGCTCTCAACACCCAGATGACTCAGCAACAGCCTGCTTGCAGGGCAGATGGCTCCACATTTAATGGTATGCTAAAACTAGAGGATGCTCCACATTAGCCTGACATCGATGAAAGAAATGCACAGAATCCAGAATCTTTAAATATAAGAACCTGATACCAACAATAACTAAACTGTGAAAAAGTTTCACCGGGACCCTGGAGAATGACTCAGGTTGAACAGACTGGCTTGCCTGGAACCCAGAGTTGGTGTTATGCCAATAAACTTTTGGGGTGAGGTCTTTTTGTAGTCAGGCCAAGGATTTTTTCCATTTTTCCCATATTTTTCTGGACCTATACAAACACCAGCGATCACCACTATCACACTTTTACTATATTTTTTTACTCTTATCCTTTAAGGAAAAAAATTAATGAACTTAAAAGCAAATAACTGTAGTAGAATGCCTGTCTCGAATACAGGTAGGGGATGGGAAGTGGGGAGGGGGGAATGTTACACTGGTGTTCTGTTTGTGTTCTGTAACCCAACTATGATCATGTTACTTAAATAAAAAATATTAAAAAAAAAAAACTACACTGAATCCCAGACCTCTCTAGTATAACTTTGTGAAGGATGCTAAACTTTCCTGTCAGTGCTTCTGTAACCAGTATACCAAGTTTCTTGTTTTGGTGGCTAAGGACAAACTGGAAACTAAGACCACTTATCTGTAAATATACCTGGCATCTGAGTTTAGTATGATACACTAAAAGTATTGCCAACTAAGATCAAAATAGACAAAATATTCCTTGTAAGTCTCTAGCCCCAAAATATGCAATTCACAACTTATTTTCCATTGTATCTAGAAGAATGTATCAGGAATGTATGTGTTCCAATGTATCAGGAACATGCAAACATTATTATGTGAGTTAAAGTATTTTTATGTAATTTAAATCCAAAAGCTCCCTTCTGCTACATCCCATGTGAACAAATCCTGAGACCTAGGAAGGCATCAAGTTTATAAAGGCCCTAATTGCCAAAGGGAGGTTTTAAAAAGCTGTTTGCTATTACAGGAACTTTTTCAAAGCAGTCTGTACTCACAGAGAGGATGATTGACAAAAGTAGCACCTGTAGGAAAAAATACTTGAAAAAATAACCTGTACTCACAGGCATTAGGGCCTTGAAAAAAATCTTGGTTGCTGTTCACAAAGGCATTAGGGAAATAAAGGGATCTAGCATAAATATTAGTTGAGACATTCCTGACATTCTAAGATTACCCAGCTTTAATATTTACATCTATTCAAATATTCTTTATCTCATAATTATTATTCACTTTTCTTAGAGCCCCTCTTAAAAATTACTCAGATATATATAACACATCTTATGAGGAACATTTGAAATTATTCAAGTATTTTTATTTAGTCTTATAAATAATTGCTGACCTTTAAATCTAACTTTGCTCTTAGCCTACATACAGCTACAGTAAGAGTTAACATTTCAGGCATCAGTTCAGTAAGCAAAAAACCAAAACAATTCTCAATTGACCTTTTCACTGAGAAATGAATTATAGCAAGAAGCAGCCTCGATTTTTCTTAAAACCCATAGATAAGTGAGACTATTCTGTGTATCTCTCTCTCCCTCTGACTTATTTTACTCAGCATATAGTTTCCATGTATATCCATGTATAGGAAAATTTCATGACTTCATCTCTCCTGATGGCTGCATAATATTCCATTGTTTATATGAACCATAGTTTCTTTAACCATTCATCTGTCGAAGGACATTTTGGTTGTTTTCATAGTCTGGCTATCATAAATAGCACTGCAATGATTATAGGTATGAGGAAGAGACTTTTGTATTGTGTTTTGTGTTCCTAGGATATATCTCTAGAAGTGGTATAGCTGGATCAAATCAGAGTTCAATTTCCAGTTTTTGAGGAATCTCCATATTGTTTTCCATAATGGCTGGTCCAGATGGCATTTCCACCAGCAGTGAATGAGAGATTCCTTTCTCTCCACATCCCTGCCAGCATTGACTATTTTTGCTTTTTGTGATGTGTGCCAGTCAGTCTCTGTGAGATTGTGCCTCATAGTTGTTTTGATTTGCATCTCCCTAATGATTAGTGATGTGGAGCATTTTTCATATGTCTTTTATCCACTTATATTTCTTCTTTGAGAAAGTGTCTTTTCATTTCTTCTCCCCATTTTTTGATGGGGTTAGATTGTTTTTTTTTCTTGTTAAGTTCTGTCAGTGCCTTGTATATTCTCTATGTATATTGTATATTACCCTTATCAGTTGGGTATTGGGTGAATAGTTTCTCCCATTCTGTGGGTAGCTTTTTTTTCTATCCTAGGCACCATTTCCTTTGGGGTACAGACACTTCTCAGTTTAATATAGTCCTATCTGTTTATCTCTGCTTCCACCTGTTTGGAGAGTGCTGTTTTCTCCTTGAAGATGCCTTTAGTCTCAGTGTCATAGAGTGTTGTTCTATATACCTTAAGGTTTCAAGTCTGATATCAAGGTCTTCAATCCATTTGGATGTGACCTTTGTGCATGGTGTTAGATGGGGGTCTGAGTTCGCTCTTTTGCAAGTGGCTAACCAGTTGTGCCAAAACCACTTGTTGAAGAGGCTTTCCTTGCTCCATTTTGGATTTCTTATCCCTTTATCAAAAAATAATTGATTGTATATCTGGAAAAGATTCTCTGAATACTCAAGTCTATTCCACTGATATGAGGGTCTGTCTTTATTCAATATCATGCTTTTTTTTAAATAACTACTGATTTGTAATACCATTTAAAAATTGGGGAAAGCAATGCCTCCCATATTCCTTTTCCAAAGGATTTCTTTAGCTATTTGAGAGTCTTTATTGTTCCAAATGAATTTCAGGAGTGTTTGATCCACTTCTTTCAAAAGTGTCTTGGTTATCTTTAGAGGAATTGCATTAAATCTGTACAATACCTTGGGGAGTATTGCCATAAAATACATTATTGTGATAATACCCAAAGATGAGGGCCGGAATGACTGGATCATGATATGAAGCTCACCACAAAGAGTGGTGAATGCAGTTAGAGAAATAACAGCACTAACAACTACCATGATAATGTTAATGAGTGAGAGAAGTAGTAGGCCTGTCTCAAATATAAGGAAAGGATTGGGGAGGAGGGAGATGGTGGTGGGAATGTTGCACTGGTGATGGGGATGTTATGACTGAAATCCAATTACACCAATTACAATCATGCTTGTAATCATGGTGTTTTTTTGTTTTTGTTTTTATTTTTGTATAGGGGCCACACCCAGTGATGCTCAGAGGTTACTCCTGGCTATGCTTTCAGAAATCACACCTGGCTTAGGGGACCATATGGGACTCTGGAGGAATGGAACCATGGTTTGTCCTAGGTTAGCCGAGTGCAAGGCAAAACTTATAGCTGTGCCAGCGCTCCAGCTCCTTAATCATGGTTCTTAAAGATTTCATAAAACAAAATAAATAAATAAATAAAAAGAAGAACTGCCGGTGGGGGGAGAAGAAAAAGCACTATCTTTATCAGAAATATGCCTTGAACAATTTGCCCCTATGCCTTTTTTGGTATATTATTCTTATGATTTGTCAAGAAATTGAGTGTAAGTATAATACCTTGTGCTTTGAAAAAATGGAACAGAACTTGAACCCAACTTGATTCCTTGGCCTCTGTTATTCATTCTCTACCCCTGTTCACACCTTTCAAGGGACCCTAGATGATTTCTTCGTGTCAAGACCAATTGGTCTGTGACACCCTTCTTCTTATTTTACTGTGTCATTTTGGCCCAAATTAGCTAAGTGATTGCTACTATTTTGCACATGACTTTGCAAGCTGAAGAACCATCACCTCTGTGAGTGACAATAAAGCTAATATAAAGCTCTGAACCACATTCCTGATGAGAAGCAATACACACTTAACAGACCTAGTACTCCAAGTAGTTTCCTCCCTGAAAAAGAATTATCTTTTTCTCTTCTGCTTTCTCCTTGAGTCTTCAGAAAAATTCAGGGTGAACAGTGCTTTCTTAAGTCATTTTATACATAACTTTATATACATAAGAACATGTTATTATGACATACATCTGCTTCTGCATTTTGCCTGAGTTTACATGACTCCAACATCAGTGATTCTACCTTGTCCTTAAAAAGGTCTTTGTTCCATACTTTATACCTTACTGTCAGTATTTTCTGAGAACAATTGCATATTTATTCATTTCTCATCATAACTTTATATCCCAGTTTCTTGATCATCTTTACTGTAATTCATACTTTATCACCACCCTACAACAATAAATGAAGTTAATGATAAAGAACCTCAAAATCTTCAAAAGATTTAATACAAATTTAACTTCACTAAGTGTATTCATAATGTCACAGATCTTCACAAAAATCTTACTGGGTTGCCAGGTAGAACTATTGTTTCCATTATATAAATGGTGAGATTACTGTTTGGGAGGATTAAGGCTGCACAATTCATAAGAAAAAGCCAGGACTTGGTGTTCTACTGCCCAGCTCCAAGAAGCATTTTGTAACCAACCACTTTTCTCCACTGTATTGACAGGCCTATTTGGCTTGACTTGACAACAAACGTGTAGTTTATCAATATCAATAAATTGCTCTACTTACTTCTATACTTCTATTGAAGGGAATATAAACATCACCTTTCAGTTTATATCTCATATAATTAAATGGCCAATATTGTTAACTGAATCCTTTTTTATCTATACCACAAATTTAAATTCTTCTGAGTATAATTTTCAGAGAAATATTATTTTAATAATATCATATAGAAAAACAATTATATTTACATTTTATCCAACTTCAACACTGAAGATATGAGATCAAAAATTTAACAATAAAACTTAAAAATGTGACTAAAACTGTGGCAGGCTAGAGGCAATTGTGAAGTTTGGAGAGAACCTAGGAACCTAGTATAGGAAAGTTGACACTACTGGTGGGATTGGTAATAAAACATTATATGTGTAAATAACTGATATAACTTTGTAAATCATAGTGTTTTACTCAAATCAAATAAGAATTTTTAAAGAAAATTACCTGATAGAATACTCTCATTATTTCCCCAAAGCCTGTCAAAGCAGAAAAGTGCAACTATTTTTCCCATTACGTTTTAAGAATGCATAAACTGACTTTATTCCAAGTCATGCTTCTCTTTGTCTTTTACACAAATTTTCCATATTAATAATAATATCATCAAATCAAAATTACAATGTTCCAGGCTCTAGTCCAACTGTTTTATAGAAATTATAAACTCTACAACCATATGAGATAGATATTATTATAGCAATATATGTTCTATGTATATATAAAAATTGTGACACAGAAGTTAAACAGTCTGCCAAAAAGTGACCTGACTGGTAATAGGACGATCATTATCTTTTGTAGTAATATGTATCCAAAGAGTTTGTACAAACTATTTATTTTTTGTGACAGAGATGGTTGTCAACCATCATGGTTGATATGTCAACCTCATGATTCTATATACTCTTCTACACTTCTCAGAGCCTAGAGTTAGGCAGAGCCATATGTCTAGATATACTGGTAGAATATGAGAAATAGCAAAGGTTGAAAATAACATCAAGTGTCTATGAATCTATGTACAGGTGATGGTAATGTCATATAGTGGATGACACCTTAACTAAAAGAATCTTTGCCTAGGGAATTACTCTCAGGTGTTGCCTAATCTACACTGAACATTATATGACACAGAAGTGAGTATCATTGTATTATACAACTTAGTAATATAGTATTACTTTATCATATTTAACTTATTATTTCTCCATTAAACATAATCTATATCAATATTTTAGTTACCAGAATAGATTTATATTAGTAAAAACAAGATTTAAAGAATTTTTAGTTCTACCAGCAACCTATAAGATCATTTATTTAAAAAAATGTAAGAAATCTTTTAAATGTTGATCTTAAATATGGATAGTTATACTCTCAGGAATGATTCCCTAACTCCTCTTATTATTATTTTATTAAACAATACATAAAAACCTCCAATAAATTAACATTTCGCGTTCATGGTCTCAATATATTTATTCAACAATCATGTTTTGAGCACTAGCCATAGTCATCTATTTCAGAGTAGAAAGAAGAGTCAAGGAAAATCAGAGCATTAATTAGAATTTTGCTTAACTGAATTGCAGAATATAAAAAGTTCTAGAGCCCAATGGAGAGGTTTGGCATACAGGATAGGAAATTTGGAGCCCTTTTCATTAGCAGTGAAGATGGAATACTGATGGGTTTTAAGCTGAAGAGTAGAAGAGCTGAGCTAAAAAAAAAAATGTTAAACCCTGATCTGACAGCTAACCATAAAAATTAATTGAGCAAGGAGACAAGAGGCTGAGAGCCCAGAGAAGTTTATTACTAGTCTGAAGTTGAGGATAAGGGAGTAGTAAAAGGAGGAAGGGCTTGGAAATATATTACAAAACAGAAAATTGATATGATTTTTGGTATATCTGAGGATGCCAAGCAAATGAAAGAGAAGAAGCAAAGATCCCTTTGACACCTGAAACTGGAAGACAGACAGAATGGTGGTTCCATGAATACACAAAGGAACACAGAAAAAGAGAAAAATTGAGGAGCAAAACTATATATTTAGCTTCATCATCTATTAAGTCATTTCATTCCCCTAAAATTTTTAGATGTCCACATTGTGTGCCCAGATGTTATTTTTGTTTTTTTCTCTTACTCTGGTCTAATAAGCTCTTTTATTAATCGGATATCTTGACAACTCCTAGTGCTAACACTAATCCCACATCTCTTCCCTCTACAAAACTCATTGTTAGTAACTTGCATGCATCTAGATTGCAAAACACAAGAAGATAGAAAAGTGTGTGCAACTTTCTATGTGCCTCAAGATACTTATAGTTGTGTGTTAGTTTTTGTGCATACAGAGAGATAAAACTCTTGTTATGATGGGGGATAAGTGGCTATTACTTATAATACCATGACTTTGTATACACTTTAAATGTATGCCCAATATTTATGATTGAAATTTAAATTATTAATTGATCTCTAACTTATGTAATTTGACCAATATGAAATAAATGGGAGACTGACGAAAAATAGGTGATCTATCCCATTTTGACCAAATGCCACTATTTAATACCACCTGTGTATCCAATAGTTGAGGATGAGGTATAGTCATCAAATAAAGGATTTAATAGAGAGAAACACAAATATAAATAGAATTTTTCTTGAAATGTCAGTGATACCAAGAAGAAAGTTTCTGTTTTGCATTTCATTCTTGGTCCCTTTCCTCTGAAACCTTTTAACTGAATTACTCAAGATATTATCTGGATAATATTTCATGCAATTTAAAACTCTAAACTAGATAATTTTGTCTTGTCTCTTCTATGCTATAAAAATGATATGCAAAAGTGACATAGGCAATATGAATAATTATGAAAAGCAAAGTTGCTTTGCAATGCAATGCCAATTTTTCTCTGACACAGAATTTATATTTATCACTTCTTTTCCACACCAGGTATAATCAAGCGGAGTCCATTTCTAAATTCCCTCAGATGAGCCAAAAGGTAAAGACTGATGTAGAAAACATAACTCAATATTCCAAATAATTATTTACAATTGAAATTCAGTACTTAATATTATATTTTTTCTCTCTTTCTCTTTCCCCCAATCCTAAGGCATGTTTTAATGAAGAGAAATAAATTCCCATCTTAATTTAATCATATAACTAGCATGAAAATGAATCCAATGAATAAAATTGTCAAAAAGAGTAAATGATAAGATTCTTTGCCAAATTTTCTGTCTAAAATTAGACTGCCTTTCAGGATTTACTACCATTATTAAGTGAATGTCCTTTTGACCATAAAGTAGTGCATTTTTGAATGTAGAGCACTCTGCAGCATAAGCTAAAGTGCTCAGTGATGTACGATTCTGATGGACTCCAGGGACTACTGTTCCAATGCTAGAGTCTGTTCTTTGTTCACAAGAAGACGCTGCCATGGGGTGCACAGTTCAAAACCGGCACTTGGAGAAGGATGAGTGTGAGGACGCAGAGTACCTTGTTTCTGCCATGCTAACATGATGAATTACAGTGTATTAAGAAAGTGTTGACACATGTGGGAATAAGCTCTTGACAGGCTTGCCAGCAATTAAGGCACATTGTATGTAAAGTCACTACAAAACATTGCAGTCTGGTTCTTTGTCAGGGTCTTCTGCCAAGTAGTGTTATTCATAAGCTTGATGGAAAATCCTTGCATCTACAAAATCTTTGTGGTTCACTGAATGATGAGGGCAAGAAAGAAGAGAGTTTTTATAAAAAGCTTTAAATGTTTCTGCAGCTAGATAGATACAGTAATGAATTCCCTATTGCTCTTAGATTTTCAAAATAAATCACCACAAATGGACAGCGACATAAGAGACTTAGTTTGGAAAAGACAGAAAAATCACTGCTTGCTGTGCTTTCTCAGATCATTTATGCTTCTGGGCATCCACCTTTAACGTTCAATGGAAAAAGCAAGAGTGGCAGAAAAGAGCATTGTTTCATATCACATTCCTTAAACCTACCGATTCTTCAACTTTGGCTACTGCCAAGAAACAGAGCTTTCTATCTGTGAACAAGTGGATCTTGACATGCTCAAGCTTCAAACTGGAGTCAGCAGTCTTTGTCTCTTCATATTTGACTTCCAACTATTTGTAGACTTATTTCTCAGTATACCAGAGGATCTAGCTTCTTGCCAGGTATAATGAAAATTTCTGGAACTGCACTGCACTAGGAACCAAACTATACCTTTCATTCCATAAGAAGGGACTTCAGAATTCATGTAAACAATAGCCTTGTCCTGAGAATTATTTTTTTTTAATTTTTATTTTTAATTATGAGAGCAAAGATGTAAAGAGAGAGGACAAGGTAAAGTTACAGTGGGAGGACAATCACCCATAAAAAGAATTCAGCTAAGTCCCCTTGCTGGTATGGAATTCAGGGGTTTCAAAGTAGGCGCGGCCATGGAGCAAAGCGGAGCGGCCGCGCTTTTTGGGTACGGGGCCT
>PVKC010044654.1:0-11549 GCA_004027635.1 Crocidura indochinensis | reverse complement strand
GAAAAACTAAGAGCCTTCCCTCTAAATTCTGGCACAAGACAAGGCTGCCCTCTCTCACCACTCCTATTCAACATAGTACTGGAAGTACTTGCTATAGCAATTAGGCAAGAAAAAGATATCAAGGGAATCCAGATAGGAAAGGAAGAAGTCAAGCTCTCACTTTTTGCAGATGACATGATACTCTACTTAGAAAACCCTAATGACTCTACCAAAAAGCTCCTAGAAACAATAGACTCATATAGCAAGGTGGCAGGCTACAAAATTAACACACAAAAATCAATGGCCTTTCTATACACCAATAGTAAAAAAGAAGAAATGGACATTAAGAAAATAACCCCATTCACAATAGTGCCACACAAAGTAAATATCTTGGAATTAACTTGACTAAAAATGTGAAGGACCTATACAAAGAAAACTATAAAACTCTGCTACAAGCAATAAGAGAGGACACGCGGAAATGGAAACACAAACCATGCTCATGGATTGGCAGGATTAACATCATCAAAATGGCAATACTACCCAAAGCATTGTACAGATTCAATTCAATCCCTCTATAGATACCCATGACATTTATCAAAGAAATGGATCAGGCACTTTTGAAATTCATTTGGAATAATAAACAACATAGAATAGCTAAAGCAATAACTGGGAAAAAGAATATGAGAGGAATTACTTTCCTCAACTTTAAACTTTACTACAAAGCAGTAGTTATCCAAACATCACAGTATTGGAATAAAGACAGGCCCTCAGATCAGTGGAATAGGCTTGAATAGTCAGAGAATGTTCCCCAGACATACAATCACCTAATTTTTGATAAAGGAGCAAGAAATCCTAAATAGAGCAATGAAAGCCTCTTCAGCAAGTGGTGTTGGCACAACTGGCTAGCCACTTGCAAAAAAATTGATCTTAGACCCCCAGTTAACATCATGTACGAAGGTAAAATCCAAATGGATGAAAGACCTTGATATCAGACCCAAAACCATAAGATATATAGAACAACACGTAGGCAAAACACTCCAGGTCATTGAGACTACAGGCATATTCAAGGAGGAAAATGCATGTTCCAAGCAAGTGAAAGCGGAGATTAACAGATGGATATATACTAAGCTGAAAAGCTTCTGCACCTCAAAGGAAATAGCACCCAGGATACAAGAGCCACCCACTGAGTGGGAGAAACTATTCACTCAATACCCATCAGATAAGGGGCTAATCTCCAAAATGTACAAAGCACTGACAGAACTTTACAAGAAAAAACATCTAATCCCATCAATCAATGGGGAGAAGAAATGGACAGACACTTTGACAAAGCAGAAATACAAATGGCCAAAAGACACACAAAAAAATGTTCCACATCAATAATCATCAGGGAGATGGAAATAAAAACAACTATGAGGTACCACCTCACACTACAGACATTGACACACATCACAAAGAATGAGAACAAACAGTGTTGACGGGGATGGATGTGGAGAGCAAGGAATTCTTATCCACTGCTGGTAAGAATGCCATCTAGTTCAACCTTTATGGAAAACGATATGGAGATTCCTCCAAAAACTGGAAATCGAGCTCCCATACGATCCAGTTATACCACTCCTAGGAATATACCCTAGGAACACAAAAATGCAATACAAATATCCCTTCCTTACACCTAGATTCATTGCAGTACTATTTACCATAGCAAGACTCTGGAAACAACCAAGGTGCCCTTCACAGACGAATGGCTAAAGAAACTGTGGTACATATACACAATGGAATATTATGCAGCTGTCAAGAGATGAAATCATGAAATTTTCCTGTACATGGATGTACATGGAAACTATTATGCTGAGTGAAATAAGTCAGAGAGAAAGATGCAGAATGGTCACACTCATCTATGGGTTTTAAGATAGACAGTCTTGCAATAATAATTTTGAGACACAAAAGAGAGAAGGGCTGGATGTTACAGCTCACTTCATGAAGCTCATCACAAACAGGAATGAATTTAGTTAGAGAAATAACTATATTTTGAGCTATCCTAATAATGAGAATGTATGAGGGAAATAGAAAGCCTGTCTAGAGTAGAGGCGGGCGTTGGGTGGGGAGGAGGGAGATTTGGGACATTGGTGATAGGAATGTTGCACTGGTGCTGGGTGGACTGAAACCCACACACAATCATGTATGTAATCAAGGTGTTTAAATAAAATATATAAAAATTGCTAGATCATGCTACAGTTTCATTTAAGGTTTTTGAGGAACCTACACACTGTTTTAGTTTTGTAGTGACTGCTCCAATTTTTATTTTACTTATTTATAATAACTATTTTAATATATGTGAGTTGATTCTCTTTATAGATTTAATGTGCATTTTCCTAACTACTAGTGATATTGTACATTTATTTCAGTGTATGTTGGCCATCTGTATGTCTTCATGTAAAAATGTTTATTCAGATTTCCCTAGTTTTAGTATGGGGAAACCATCACTAGTGGTTTCTAGTCTTCATTTGAATAGCAAAGCAGTGTCTTTCTAGCATTTATCTCTTCATAATATAACATAGACACAAAAGTTTCTCTTCATTATTTAAATAAGAAAAAACTGAATGTTGGTAGGGAAAAGACTGAAGAGAGGAAAGGGGAAAGGAGAGGAGGGGAAGAGAGGAGAAGGGAGGGAAGGAGAGATGAGGAGAAAAGGGGAATAGAGCAGGGGGATGGATTAGAGAAGGAGAGGGGAGGAGGAGGGAGGTAGAAGACGGGAGAGAAGGAAAGGAGAGGAGGAGAAGATGGGGAGAAGTGGAGGAGGGAGGAAAGTGGAGTAGAGGAGGGGACTGGAGGAGAGGAGAGGAGTGGGAGGGGAAGAGAAGGGAGGGTGAAGAGGAGGAAGAGGGGAGGAGAGGAGGGGGAGGGAGGTGAAGAGGAGGTGAAGATAGGAGTAGGAGAGGAAAAGAGGGGAGGAGAAGAGAAGTGAGAAAGGGTGGAGAGGAGAGGAAAAGGAAAATGGAGAGGAAGGGAGGGGAGGCACGAGGAAGAGGGATGAGAGGAGGAGATGGGAAAAGAAGAGAGAGAGGAGAGTAGAAGGGAAGAGAGGAAAGAAGAGGAACAGAAGTGGAGAGGAGGAAGAAAAGAGGAGAGGAGAGAAATGGAAGAGGATAGCAGATTAAAAGATGAGAGTAGAACAAAGGAAGAGAAAGAGAAGGAAGGGGAGGTGAGAAGAGGAGTGAAGGGGAAAGGAATGGAAAGGAAGAGGAACGTGAGTAGAGGAGAGGAACAGAATAACAGGTGGGTCAAAAGAACAGGAGAGGAATGGAGATGAAAGGAAGAGAAGAGGAGAGGAAAGGATGGGGAGAGAATTGGAAAAGGAGAGGGAAGGAGAGGGAAAAAAGTGAGAAGAGAAGACAGGAAAGGAGATGAGAGGGTAAAGCAAGATGAGAGTAGAGGAAGATGAGAACGGTGGTAAAGAAGAGGAGAGAAGAGGAAAAATGGAGAGGAGAGGTGAGTAGAAGAAAGGTGAGGAAGAGAGGAGGAGAGGAATGGAGAAGAAAAGAGATGAGAGGATAGAGAGGAGAGGAGAGGATAGAAAGGAGAGAAGAGAGGAGAGGAGAGGAAAAGAGAAGAGAACAGAAGAGGGGAGGTAATGGGAGGGGAGATAAGGAGAGAAAAATATATCTTCATGTAGGAACTAACTCCTATTTCAATAACTATGAGTTTTACTTATTACTTATTAGTTTATAATTCAAAAAATGCAACAATCAATTTTACTATTTTCATGGTCTTGGCTTTATAGATTGCTTTTTGGAGTCTTTCCTTGTCATTTTTTGATATCTGCTTTTTCACCAGAACACACGTCTCTGCAGCTCATAAAGGAGAAGACCGAATGCAAAGAAAAATTATTTTTAAAATCTCTCTAATGAGAGGTTTTCAGAACAGGGCTGGAATTTACAAACCCTCCTGTACACAAGACATTATCAGCCCAGGGAAACACTAAATTCAAAGTGTGGCTAAATGTCATTCAAATTCTCATAGCATAAATTTTGTGAGCAACTCAAAGATATAAGAAAAAAGTCTCTGGCTAACTTAACAAACAAACAAACGAAGCAAGTCATCTAATACACGTGGAACTAAGTCTGCTTAAAGCAAGCAAAAAAAAGTTAGTAGATGATTGAGGCTTCACTACAGCTCAGTAAAGAATCAAATCCTGGTTCTGACCAAGACTTTGGGCATAATGCATCTGAGACCATTGCTAGGGGATTCCACACAGAAGCATCAGGGTAGAACAGTGCATGTCTGAGTGGTTTATTGGGCTCCGTGGTTATAACATCCATCAACTGGTCTGCAGGCAGTTTGACAGTTTCAGAGGAAATGCAAAGAAGTGACTTATTCACAAATATTGCTGCGTTTGAAAGGTATGATTAATGAATGTTTCTTCTATATTCTACAAGGAATGCACCGATTCTGTTCTTGCTATTTTAGTTGGCAAATGGGGTGTACTCTATCTCAACTAATTCTTCCCATATTTACATGATTTTGTTTACATTCGTTAAATATTTTATGTTTTGTCGTTTCTTTTTGAAGTAGATCAGTGGCTCCAAAATTGTTAACTGAAGCATGAAAGCAATTATGAAAATAGGTAAGCAAATGCCACAACTTGGAATAACAATGTCAATGAAAATAATGAATAGTACCTACGTGTAGAAGATACAGTCTAGTACTGCATAGGCTAAGATACCTGAATTTCTAACATGATAAATTTTTGCAAGCTACAAACGTGCAAATAGAAATAATGAATATATGAGACTCTGATTTTATTATATCAAAATTCTATTTTCCTTTAAGAGTGCAATATCTTTTAATACGAAACTTTATCAATTAGTGGAAGAAAGCCATCATATTTTTAGATGATTATGAAGGATATGCAGCTCACTAGAAACATTATCAAGTGTTTCAGAAAGCATACAATTTACTGCACACCACTCAATGTAGACATTTTTTTTAAAGTTCTGAGAAAGATCATTCAGAATTCCTTTCACTCTAGAGGAAAAGCAAAACACACAGAAACAAAGGGAAAGAAAAATAAAACACTTCTAATCACAATGTAGTTGACATGCTTATACAATTTAATGACAAACTATGTTTCCAGAGGAAAAAGAACAACTACTTAAATTTTCTTTTTATCAAAATTTGCTGTCAGATATCATATGATAGCAATTATATTATAACATACATTTTTTTAGTTATCAAGACCACTAATACTAATTCGTGAAGTAACTTTGCCAATAAGAAAATATTAGACGAGAAAATAAAGTCACCATTTGTCAAGAAATGTTTCAGTAGTCTGTGCTTTGGGGTGATCTTTCCCATTTTATCATTCTTTTAATTACATACTATTGTATCCTCAATTTGAGGATTTGAAAACTAAAATTAGTGAAGGTTAGAGCCAAGCCATTTGACAATTAGAAAGACAGCTACAGACTAAAACAGTCACAATATCTACATGGGAGAGTAAAAGTAGTTGATTTGTCTAGCTCTGGATAAGACATACATATTTTATCAGAATTACTTGTGAAGGCCTATGGGGATTAGAATATGTATAAAATCAGTTTAAAAACAAAGTGAATTTTATTTTAGTTAGGTTCCCTAAGAAACAACATATAGGAATATTAGCATTTTAACCAGTCTAAGAAGAATTATTCTTAGATCAACTCCAATTACAAGTAATAGAAGACATGATCAGACAATAAGAAAACTGAACCATAAAGACCTTAGCCCATTGAAGATTCTGGAGGTACATAGATGGCTGGAAGGGTGATCTTCAGTTAGAGTAAAACAGCTAGGTTTTTTTTGTTTGTTTGTTTTTGTTTTGTTTTGTTTTGTTTTTGGAAAGGAAGTGAAGCAGGTGGTATCTGGCTGGGGGATTGGGGCCAGGAGGCCAAAGCTATTAAGAATTGAACTGAGGTTGGCATGCAAGAAAATTCCCACATACAATGTATTATCTTGCTTGTTACAAGGGTAGGACATTTATAACTGTGTGGATAAACACATAAAGCGTTCAGGCTTTGCAAGGAGTTTTGGAGAATAATGGTTGAAAGTTCTGCCAGATGGCAGATCTTCATTTTAAATGGGGTCACTCCTTAGAATGGAACCTAAATATAAAAGGACAGTGAGATTAATCACTTGCTTTTGACCTTTGAATGGTATTCGTGTTGAGGAAAAAATGTATAAACTTTGTTATTTGTGGGAGGGCAACACCCAGAAATGTTCATGGCTTACTCCTAACTATGTGCTCAGGAGGCCATATTGGGTATTGAGGATTAAAACTGGGTTGGATATGTGTAAGGTAAGCACAATGACCCTGTTTTCTCCAATCAAAAAGCTAAAATTAATATGTTTAGCCAATTTACATTTTAGTCATTTTATTATAAATTGTTTATAATATATATATATCTCAACCATATCCAAAGTCTAGAATCACCCAAACTAAAGTACAATTGATGATTCTGAGGATAGATAAAACTAAGATGATGAACACCTGTTCTATATAATAAAGGGCATGGAAATTTTAACAAAGGAAATATTTAATATCCATTTGTCATGATTTCCCAAGGTAAAATATTTCAACTTCCAGGTTTTGATAATAGTATGTTTTGATGAAAAGTAGGTTTATGACAAAGAAAGTTACATTATAGTTTTTGGATCTATGTTTCACCTAAATACATGAAACTGCTTAACATTTTAAAAATACCTTAATGATTCTAAATATGGACTATCTCAATTGGAAAATGTGTAAAGAGAACAGCTAATTGAGGATGTTAAAATGTATCAAGAGATCAAGATTGTTCTCTTTAAACTAAATGCACATTTTAGAAAAAGAATTTCAAGATTATTGTCTCCTTTCTGATAAGAAACCATTATTTCTGACTTAAAATATATTTAATCAATTTCCTAATTGCAAAAATAGATTTTTCAATGTACATAAAATTAGTATCTTACTTATGTATCAAATGCTGATTGAGTGATCAATAGATACCAGTTATTAAGAAACACCATATAGTAGAAAATAGGGCCAGATATTGAATTGTGATTCTGGTTTTACTTTAGTAGAGCTTTGAAACTTGGGCTTCTTAATTAGCTCTCTGGGTCCAGATTTATTTTAAATACAAGTGTTTGTTTACATTTCTGAACCTTAATCATATCATAAATATATGTAAAATCAGAAATGTTTTGTTGGGAGCCTGAGCCTGGAACTTAAAAATATATATATATATAGAACATTGGGGTGTGGGGAAAATATATAGAATATCTATAAGCATTAGATCTTGATAGTAGACATAATCAAATGGAAGATGAATAAACTGAAGTGTTTTGTCAAGGCATTACCATGTTGAGGACTGTATTCAGAGTCTAATATGATAAAATTCAGTTGATTATTCAGGAAATTCTCCATAATTTCAGATGACAGATGATATTGTTATAATTATAATTATTATAATTATATAATAATTATTATATAGTATATTATATGACATGTCACTATATAATATATCATATATTACATAATATTTAATTATATAATATTTATTTAATATTATATGATATTATCATTAATAATTATTTAATATTGGCTATTAATATTAATATTATTTTATATTATTTAATATTTAATGTATATTATATAATAATTATTATAGTTATATAATAATAATCGGAGAGATAGCAGAGACGTTTTCCTTGCAAGCAGCCAATCCAGGATGAATGGTGGTTTGAATCTCGGCATCCCATATTGTCCCCCATGCCAGGAGCGATTGCTAAGTGCATAGCCAGGAGTAACTGCTTAGTATCACTGGGTGGGGCTCAAAAACCAAAACAAAGAAATTTAATGTGGAAAATTAGGATGTAAATAAATATAAAACAATGAAACTTTATATATATGAATATATATAAAATTTACATATATGAATATATATAAAATCTTGTGAGTAAATAATAGATAAAACCATTTTAAAATGGAAAACAAGGAACAAAATAACCATTCCTAGAACTTCAAAGCAGTTTCCCTGATGAACACCAAAGCAAGGATGTTGAATAAATTCTTAAGAAATGGAATCCAACAATATATCAAATGGGTCTTACATCAGATTATGTGGGATACATATCAGGATGTAAAGATGTTTCAACAAAGTGAGTCAGTTAATACTTCATGTCAATAAAAGGAAAGATAAAAATCATGATATGGTCTGTCAGAGTAGACCGTATAAGGTCCTTGCTTGCCTTGTACACATTCAAACTCAGTTCTTTTCTTGGCACAACATATGGTCCCTGAGCCTTGCAAGGAGTGATCCCTGAGCACAGAGTCAAGACAGAGTCAGGAGTCCTCAGCAGCACTGACTGTGACCCACCCCAATTATATGATCATATCAATTTATACAGAGAAAGTTTTTGACAAAATTTAACACCTCAAAATAGAGGTATTAAATGAAACCTCTTCAAAATAGAAGCATTTGCTTTCTTGAGCTGCAGGCTAGATCTAGCTGGCAGGGTGTCTGGGGAGTCCCCAGGGTGAAGGCTCTCTTCCTAGCTTGGGCATGTGGGAGCCTTGATAGGTCCCCAGCTGTCCCCTCTCCTGCCCCCCCCCCGGCCTCCAGGCCTTCCTGGGGTGGCAGTCCAGGCAGCCAGACAAAGTGGGTGTCGATGGTCCCTCCTGGAGGGGATCCCAAGCTTTCCCCGCCCTTCCCCCAGTGAAGGGGGGGAGGGCACAGGAAGGAGGGCGGGTAGATCCTGGCTTCCTGCTCTCTACCGAATTCTTTTTTGATCTGGAGGCAAGCTCTAGTGCAATTTCTTCCCAGTCTACATGTTCAAAACCACGGGGTGGGGGCTATTTCCCCCGTGCACATCATACATATTAATAGTATATCCTATCCTTAAGTTATGTTTTGTGGATGTAGAATGTCCATCTAGTATTCTGTCCTTTCGCACCCCACTGTAAAGCTAATTTTCACTCCTTAACTCTATCACCCCCAACCATCAGTACACCCCATTTACCCTTTGTAACTTCAGTACTTCACTGTCCTAAGCACACACCAAAGTGGTGTACTGGATTTAACAACCCCCAAATATTTTAAAAGACTTAAAATGGACATGTATAGCTTTTGAATATTTCATGCTATTTTCTTTGACAGCTATAGCTCTTACTAAATATTCCCTTATACAGTGAAGATTTTCCCCACTTTTTATCTTTTCTTCTCTCTGTGAGCTGTTCAATAAGGAATATTCGGTGAAGGAGTCCCTCAGTTTAATGGTTATATTTAACCATGTCATGGGGATTTTTGTACTTGTTCTTGCAGTCTCTATATGGGCCTATAATGCCATGTGGCATTGGTCCTTTTTTGCATAGGCACATTAAAATGGGAAAATACTATATATACAAATAAGTTCTTATTTAATAGAGGTAGGAACACAGAAATCTTGTAGAGCAATGGGTCCTTACACCCTGAACATTGACATAAAGACCTGGCACAGGCCTCAGAAGAATGGGCATTCTCCATTCACTCCTGATCTAGGGAAGCCATCTACGAAACATCCAAGGTTGTCTATAACATCACCTGGAAGCAATACTCTATCAGGAAAGACCCTACAGCTGCTCTGACATCAACTTACTCAAAAGAGACTTCCCTCAACACTGAGAAGACTTAACAACAACAACGACCTGCTTACTGTACAGGGCTTTATGCATTGCCCTTTAATTGTGAGGTTAAACTAGAGGATGCTCCACACCAGTCTGACTTTAATGTAAGAAATGCAGATTCCAGGACTTTACTACAGAAACCTAATGCCAACAATAGAGATGGCATGAAAAATAAAACTGTATTGGCATTACAGACAATGACTTGGTTTGAACAAACTAATTTGCCTGAAGCCTAGAGATGGTCTTATGCCAGGAAACTTTAGGGGTAGGGTCTCCTTGTATTTAGACCAAAGCTTTTCCTTTCCATGTCTCTCATATTGTGGTGGGCCTATGCAAACAAAAACTACAACTCTAACACTGTTTTTTTTGTCACACCCGGCAGTGTTCAGGAGTTACTCCTGGCTCCATGCTCAGAAATTGCTCCTGGCAGGCACGGGGGACCATATGGGGCACTGGGATTCGAACCGATGACCTTTTGCATGAAAGGCAAACGCCTTACCTCCAAGCTATCTCCCGGGCCCCCTAACACTGTTTTTATGGTGCTCCTTTGAATCTAATCCTTAAAAACAAACCCACTTAAACTTTTGAGGTTAACTTAAGCTAATATGCATATGCAAGGGAATGTAAGAAAATACTATGCCTTCAAAGTTTAAGGAGTTGCATAAGTTTTATGGCCTTAGATTGCTTTGTATACTGCTAAGAAATGTTATAACGTACTACAATCTGGGGACTTGAGGGACAAAGTAATTGTACATGGGTTCTATTTTACTTTTCTTAATGTTCTTTGGTTGAAAGTTCAAAATTAAGGTATCAGCAAGGGATTTTCTTCTAAGAGTTCAGTTTATGGGTGATTGTCCTTTCACTGTAGCTTTACCTTGTCCTCTTTCTTTGCATCTTTGTTCTCATAAGTAAAAATAAATTTATTAAAAAAGAAGTGCAAAATTGCAGCATTTATAACAAATCAACAGCTAATTTATATTTAATGGGAAAAATGTCCTCCTCCCCTTTTAGATAAGTCACAAAGCAGGAATGCTCACTTTTCCTATTAATCAATTTAGTACTGGAAAACCTAGCAGCAGCAATTAGGCAAGATAATAAATCAAAGTAATTCAGTGGGAAAAGAGTAAGTTAAATTGTCACTACTTGCAGATTCAATGATAATATACCCTAATGTATACCCTAAGGATGCACTAAAAATGTTTATAAACAATAGAATTGGTAGAACAAAGTAGTAAGTTACAAAATCAGTACACAGCAATATGTTGCATTCCTATATGCAAAGAATGTATTAAAAGAGAAAGAGATAAGTAATTATTTAGTTCAAATAATGTCCAAAACCATCAGATAACTAGGATAATGATTATTATTTCTTATTATTAATAAATAATATTAATGCTCACAGAAATAATTCAAAAAACAATTGGATAATATTAAATAATCTCTCAAAAGTGTGTTTACCAAGATAAGGGAAAATTGACTAAAAAATATCATGCAAGACCTATGCAATGAATTACGCCAGTTATGAAAGAAATAAAAGAGGATTAGGCATAAAAAAGATTACATATTTGCCATTTTAACATTGTCAAAATGACTGTCATACATACCTAAGTTAATAAATAGATTTAATATAATTCCCATTAAAATGTCGACAGAATTATATTAAAAAAACATTTTGTTTGCCTTTTGGGTTAAATACTTCTGTTTTCGGGGATCATTCTTGTCTCTGTGCCAAGGGATCACTACTGGCAGTACTCAAGATGCTATAGGTAGTTCCAGGGATTAAATTTAAAGTGATCAGCACAAGGCAATTATCTAGCTTACTATATGAATTCTCCAGCCCTTAACGAAATTCTTTAAATAGTTATTTTAAAAAATCACCAATAAAACTTGTATGGAG
>PVKC010044653.1:0-11551 GCA_004027635.1 Crocidura indochinensis | reverse complement strand
ATGAAACAAAAGACTAGTGCCAGATTAAAAAAAAATGACATATGGTAGGGTTGCTACAGATTTTATACTGTTGCTCTGCTAATGTCTTGTGAAAGTTATTTTCTTTAGAAGTTGTCGGGTCCCGGGAGATAGCATGGAGGTGAGGCGTTTGCCTTTCATGCAAAAGGTCATCGGTTCGAATCCCGGTGCCCCATATGGTTCCCCCATGCCTGCCAGGAGCAATTTCTGAGCATGGAGCCAGGAGTAACCCCTGAGCACTGCCGGGTGTGACCCAAAAACCAAAAAAAAAAAAAAGAAGACACATAATACATTATGTTAGTATGTGGGCTTATGAAGTTTGTATTATTGATATATTAACTATTAACATGAATATTTATAGAAGTTATTTTATCCAAGATATTTATGTTGCAAACTGTGAGCTTTCTATTAGTGTACATAAATGTATGTACCAAATATTATACAAATTATATGCCTATTTATTTATTTATTTACTTATTTTGCAGCCTTGCATTGCATCCTGAGCGAGTATTGGTAGCAACAGGACAAGTTGGGAAAGAGCCTTATATCTGTGTTTGGGACTCATATACTGTGCAGACCATATCAATTTTAAAGGATATTCACACGCATGGTATAGCTTGTTTAGCATTCGACTTAGATGGACAGGTTTGTGAATTTTTTCTCTGTTTTTTAAAAGTATGATTTTAAAATGTGTGCTATAAGAAATGGTTGAAAATCTCTGTCAGCATTAAATTGAGCAATTGCTTAAAAGTGTTCACGAGGGGCCTGGGAGATAGCATGAAGGTAAGGTGTTTGCCTTTCATGCAAAAGGTCATCGGTTTGAATCCCGGTGCCTCATATGGTCCCCCGGGCCTGCCAGGAGCAATTTCTGAGCATGGAGCCAGGAGTAACCCCTGAGCACTGCCGAGTGCGACCCAAAAAACAAAAACAAAAACAAAAAAAAACAACAAAAAAAAAAGTGTTCACGAGTAGAGATGAGCTAGGTGGATAATATATTTAGAAAAATAAAAAACAGCAATAATAATTATTTTAATAACAGTAAAGTAGTAACATTATTGTGTGTAGAACTTTTCAATTGAATTAATTACTAGAATAAAAGAGATTGTAATTCAGTGGAATAATTCCTAGATGTTTAGAAATATTTATTCTTTTCAGGTAGTATATTTTTATAGGACAGATGGAAAATATCTTAGGAAAATTAAATTTATAGTAATTTCTGTATGCACTAAAGGGCTTCTTTTAAAATTATATTTATTGAGGGGCTGAAGAGATAGCACAGCGACAGGGCATGCTGCTGACCTGGGACAAACATGGGTTTGATTCCCATTATCCTATATAGACCCCTGAGCCTGCCAGGAGTGATTTCTGAGTGCAGAGCCAGGAGTAACCCCTGAGCACATCTGGATATGGCCCCATTGCCAAAAAAAGTTGTATTTATTGAAAATCTGTAGTTACTATAGGAGCTATCTTATATAAAGTCAAAGTTACAAAGGATTCAACATTACAAAGAGTATTATAATTTCACTTGTAAATCTCCCAAATTACTACCAGTTTTTGTGAATGAATTTAAAAATCTTAAATAATCCTAGAGCTTTTTATGTGCATTGTGGAAATTGTTATACCTAGAACATATTTAGAAAAATTTATGGTGAACTATGCATATATGATTAACTTATTATCCTTTAAATTTTAGTTGAAAATTATACTTTAAAATCATTTGAAGGTAGTATGTGTGATAATCAGTTTAGCTTTTCAAAAATGTTATTCACTTTTCAAATTGTTAAATTAACTTTGTAGATACAGATTTTACAGAAATAGATTCACAGTGCTCTTATAAGTGATAATCGATAGATGTTTTATTTATAACTCTGATAAATTATTTGAATAATGTAAGTTAATATGATTTACTGATAAGAATCTGATAGTAATAATATTAAACCTTAACTGGAAAGTTATGCATTTGGGAAAAATGTGCTGCTTTTAGATTTTGTATCACTGTGTGACAGTGATTGCAGTTATAGAACGTGAGTTTTCTGTCCTATTTGTTCATATTTTCCGTTTCTTAATTTCCTCATATTGAAATTTCATTTGTTGTCTTAAGATGAGAATAGTGTTCTTTTTCTACTTCACCTGAAATTATATTTTATGAAATATAGAAGTTTTTAAACTTATTTGCCAGGATTAGAGAGATAGTATAGGTCACAGTGGTCGGTAGCCTTTTTTTTTCAACTGAGACAAATCTCACCAAAACATGATTGAAATTTATTTTGAGAGCCACACGGGGTGTGCACTGACAGAGGCTAGGAGCAGAGTCCTGACTCCTGGAGCGGCCACCTGGCACACAGAAGAGCCAAATTAAAAGTGTAAAGAGCCACATGTGGCTCGAGAGCCACAGGTTGCCGACCACTGGATAGCATATAAGACACTTGCAAATGGCCAACCTTGGTTTACTCCCTGACACTACATATGTTCCACCAGGAAAGATCCCTCAGCACAGAGCAAGAAGTAAGACCTAAGTACTGCCAGGTGTGACCCAAAAGAACAAAGAACAAAAATCATTTGCCAAATGTGTTATGGAATCCAGGATGCTTTAAGTGTGTCCATATTTACTTTAATAGATAAGACATATATTGATGTTTTCTTAATTTTAAAAATGCCCTTTCTAAGTGTGATAAATTACATCGCTGAAGGAATTTTTTATAACTGTGTAAACATATCCCCATACAAAAATTTTGTAGTAGGAAGACTAATTTTTATTATGCTAAGTGACTTATAAGTTTTTTGTATATTTTATTATTACAGACCATAGAAATGTGTTATTTAAAATATAAGCTCATACAGAACATAGCTATAAGTTACTGCACACACAGTAAGTTCTAGGCATTGTGCTAAACCTGCTTATTTCCTTAATCCTCACAACAACACTATGAAATAGATATTATCTTTATTTTACAGATAAAGAAACTGAGTCTTAGAGAGGTTTAATAACTTGCCCCAGGTTACACAGCTAGTAAATGGAGCCAGAGCGGGAACCCAGGTCAGTCACACTCCAAAAGCTTATGTTTTCAGTATATGTGCTACCAAAACTAAAAGCTCATGTTTTTAACCACAATGCTCTGTTGCCTCCCAAAAATGGAATTTAGGAGGTTGTTTATATTTCACAAGGATTCATCCATTTTAAGTGCAGTTAGAACATGCAAGGAACTGCTACAGATTAAAGATTAAATTCAGAGCATCCCAGGAATTATGAGAAAATGCATTAGGCAAAAATCATTTTGAATTTAAAAGTTCACTAAGTCTATAAACTATGTTTGAAATACCAATTAGAAAATAATGTTTAACTTTTGAATTTTTTACTAGATTTTAAGTGATAATTTATCAATTAAAATTTATTAAATTATTGTGTTTCCCAGTTGGAAGAAATGCTAAATATTCTTTTTTGACAGTTTACTAAATTGATTGAATATTCAGTTTAATATGGAAATCTGCCTTTTTGAAAATAATTATTTTCTGAAAGGCTATTTACACAAATCCACATCAAACAGAAGTTAAGCTTTTATAGTAAAGTTGAGAAGGGATAGGAGGAGGGGAAGTTTGACTAGTATTTTATCTTGAAAATATAATCATTGCTTATAAAATATATGAAAATGCAGTTCTTGTATTTTTAATGTTATTAAAATCTGCTTATATTAGAATGAAGTAAGAACGATTAGTAATGAACTAATATTAATTTTTTTGTTTGTTTGTTTTTGGGTCACACCCGGCAGTGCTCAGGGGTTACTCCTGGCTCCATGCTCAGAAATTGCTCCTGGCAGGCACGGGGGACCATATGGAGCACCGGGATTCGAACTGATGACCTTTTGCATGAAAGGCAGACGCATTACCTCCATGCTATCTCCCGGGCCCCTAATATTCATTTTTATACCTAATTTTGTCCATTTTTCTTGTTTCTGAGCCACATCCAATAGTGCTCAGAGGTTACTCCTGGCTCTTCACTCAAAAATCACTCCTAGCGAGCTTGGAGGACTAGGTAGTGAAGGCTGCACTACCTCTTTGGCTTCATAATTTTGTCAGCTTAATTCATATACAAAGAAAATAATTTCAGGTCATCTTTGACTTTTGTTGCATGATTACAAAGATTTTAAATTTTAGGGACTGGAGAGATAGCACAGCGGATGAGTATTTGCCTTACACACGGCAGATTCAGGACAAATGATGGTTCGAATTCCAGCATTTTATATGGCCCCCAATGCCTGCCAGGAGTGATTTCTTAGTGCAGTCAGGAGTTAGTGCTGAGTGCTACTGTGTGTGACCTCAAAACAAAACAAAAACAAAAAACAAAAAAAAATTTAGAGTTTACTATTTTCTTTTTTTTTTTGTTTTTTTGGGTCACACCCAGCAGCACTCAGGGGTTACTCCTGGCTCTATGCTCAGAAATTGCCCCTGGCAGGCTCAGGGGACCATATGGAATGCCAGGATTGAAACCACTGCCTTTCTGCATGAAAGGCAAACACCTAACCTCCAAGCTATCTCTCCGGCCCCTTCTGTTATTCTTACATACTATCTTCTGATGGCTTATTCTATAGTTTGACCATTATTAGCTCTAATAAATTCTGCATCCTTGGCAAATTGTGCAATTTATCTTTGTAATAATGTACAACTTATAAAGTGAACCCATTATTTAGACTTCCCCTTTAAAATGTATATATAATTTTATATGTTTACATATAAGTATTACTTATAAAAATTCCCTGTTTTACATACACCACAAAAGGATCTAGGGGAGAGTAAATGAACATGTATGGAGTCTGTAGTTATTCCTATGACAATATACTTCAAGGGCAGAGAAAACCTGTATCTCTTAGGCCAAGAGAATTTTCTTTCTAATCTCTCCAATATTTTCTGTGTCTATGCAGAAAAAAAAGAAGCAGCACAAAATAATTTTTTTTTAGTTTTGTTATTGTTGTTTTTTTTTAAGGGGTCACACCTGCAGTGCTCAGGGGTTACTCCTGGCTGTACACTCAGAAATTGCTCCTGGCAGGCATGGGGGACCATATGGGATGCTGGGATTCGAACCACCAACCTCCTGCATGCAAGGCAAATGCCTTACCTCCATGCTGTTGGGGTTTTTTTTTTTTTTTTCATTTTTTTGTGTGCTTTATTATTATTTTTTTTTTAATTTCAGGACCATGGTTATTGTGTGGTGGTTGTCTTTACTGCTGTGGTGCTTTTTGGGTTTTTTGTTTGAGTTTTCTTTTTGTATTGTTGTTATGTTTCTCTTCCTTTTTCCCCTTTCTTCTCTCAAATTGATATTTTTTGCTTGTTTGATTTTTGCCCCATTTTATTTATTTTTTTCTTTTCTTCAAACAGAACCACATAACTTGAACCATCTTGTTCCTACTCACAAATTGAGGGGTAAATAATGGAGGGTACAAAGACCAAACAGTTATATGGTCATTAAGTGGTAATCAAAAATAATCAGACTTAAACACCAAATCCAAAGCCAATGACAACAGAATCGATACTCAATCTACAACAAGCCAGACACCGAGGGGACCACTTATACTAGCAGCCCGGGGTGTAAATGAAGGGGATATGGGATGCATGCTGGGAACAGGGGTAGAGGGAGGACAACTTTGGTGGTGGGAATTCCCCTGATTCAATGTCACTATGTACCTAAAATATTGCTGTGAAAGATATGTAATCCACTTTGGTCAAAATAAAAATTATTATTATATTAAAAAAATTCCCCCATTTTAAAGGTACATTAAAAATCTTTTCTAATTTAAGATTACTTTTAAAATTAAATTAAATTAAAATTTTACATTAAAAGTAATATATCTAAAAATTACTTTTTAGTATTTGGATGTGTTTTGCAATTGCAGGAATTAATGGGATGCATCTAAGTTGTGTATTAGGATGTTTTTCCTAAGTACTTAGTGTAATTAACACTATTTTATAAATATTTCTAATTCAGGGGCTGGAGCATAGTACATGGGTAGAGTGATTTTCTTGCACTGACTTGGGTTTGATCCCTGGCATCCCATATGGACCCCACACCTCCAGGAGTAATTCCTAAGCACAGAGCCAAGTAAGCGCTGAGCACAAAAAACCAAAAAATTTCTAATTCAATGAAACAACCTAGATTTTGTTTAGGATTAAGATTAGATAGGCATTTAGGAAGATTGATAAAGACATCTTGTATTCTTTTTTTCTCTATTGCTTCTTAGTTACATTAAAGAAAATTTTTTTTCTGTCTGCTTAACTTTTTTTAGAAGTCTTTTCTTTCACTTAACTATTTCCAGATGATTATCTTGGTTAATGACTTTAGCTCTAAGCAGCTTCCTTTGAATATCACATATATAGTGATATGTAAGTATATATAGATATGTACAGCAAGATTATAGGTTATTAATATCTATATAGAGAATAGATTTCAACATAATACATATTACACACTTAAAAAAACTTTTTTCATTTGTTTTTTTGGGTCACACCCGGCAGCTCAGGGGTTACTCCTGACTCTATGCTCAGAAATCACCCCTGGCAGGCACAGGGGACCATATGGGATGCCGGGATTCAAACCACTGTCCTTCTGCATGAGAGGCAAATGCTTTACCTCCATGCTATCTCCCGGCCCCACACTTAAAATTTAACTCTCTTTTTTCCCCAGCAGTCAAATAACTAGTTCAAGGGACTAGAGAAGAGAGTACAATGGGTAGGGTGCTTGTCTTGCACACAGTCAACCTGGGTTTGATTCCCAGATTCCTGTATTGTCCTGAGACCCAACAGAAATAAATTCTGAGCACTGTCTATTATAATCCCAAAATCAGACTGAACAAAATCAACTGAAAGAAAAAACTAGACTTACTCAGGATCTGTAAATCCTAGCCAGTTTAGACTCTCCAAATTCCATGCTCACTCTTCTCAAATCAAGTCAGCTGGGGTCGGAGATATAGCATGAAGGAAGGGTGTTTGCCTTGCATGCAGAAGGTCGGTGGTTCGAATCTTGGCATCTCATATGGTCCCCCGAGTCTGCCAGGAACGATTTCTGAGCGTAGAGCCAGGAGTAACCCCTGAGCGCTGCTATGTGTGACCTAAAAACAAAAAAACAAACAAAAAAAAAAACCTGAAAAAAAAATCAAGTCAGCTGGATTCCACCTTTTGTGATAAGTGTCATAACTGACCATTGATGAAATCTAGGGCATTTTCAGAGCCCATCTTATTTATTTCTCCCTCATTCAGGTCCACATACTTCATGTCCTGTTAAGTATGTCTGAAAATATTTGTTTCATGTAATATTCTTGTTGTTGATTGTAAAGGGACAAGTCAAGACACTTGTATCTCTCCCTTCTTGGCTAGATGTTTCTCTTTTATGTTTTCTAAAATTCTCTTAACTTAATTTCCATTTCTTTCTTCAACTTTATTCATTATTTTCTTCTGCAGTCTTCCATTGAGTTTTAAATTTCATATCTTATTTTTCATTTATTATATATTGCTGACTTCAGATCTGTTTGTGTCTGTTTTTAGTCTTTGCATACATGAAGATATTTTGAAATCTTAATTTTATTCTATCACTCACATTAAGTTTATTAACTGATCATTCCAATATATTTTATTTGGAAGTACTTAGTTTGCTTGGTGTCTCACACATAAACCCTTATTTTCCATTACTGTGGAGTGGTATATATTGTTTATTTATTTTAAATTATATGTTTACTGATTTACTACCCAGAGAAATCCCTGAAGAGCTGAATTTCAGTCTTCCATATAGGATTTACTTGTATATGTCTAGGCTAATTTATATTTCCTGCTGCAGTTTTGAAGATGTTCATCAAATTGACCCTGTACTGCAAATGTTTTTCTTTTTCTTTTCTTTTCTTTTCTTTTTTCTTTTTTTTTGGGGGCCACACCCAGTGACACAAAGGAGTTACTACTGGCTATGCACTCAGAAATTGCTCCTGGCGTGGGGGACCATATGGGAAACCGGAGGAGCGAACTGTGGTCCATCCTAGGTTACCTCATACAAAGCCAATTGCCCTATTGCTTGTGTCACTGCTCCGGCCCCTGTAATTGGTTTTTCTTGTCATCTAGTGACTTTATTAATAGTGTTCCACTTTTAGAAAGATGCCAAACTAAGGCATAGTATGAAGTTTAGGAAACGATATCTCTTTTGGGGGCTTGCCTTGCATGTGATTCACCTGGGTTTGGTCTCTGGCATCCTATATGGTTCTTTAAAGCAAAGTCTGGAATGATTCCTGAGTACAGAGTCAGGAATAAGCCTTGAGTATCACTGGGTATGATCCAAAAACTAAAAAAAAAAGAAAGGCAACCCCAATATTGATTTATTTGTTGTGTTTTTGAGACCCACAATATCTTTCTGCTGATGCAGTTCTTCTTATGTGACATCCAAGACTGAGCCATCAGTGGCACACTTCCAGATTGGACATCCAAGTGTGAACCACTGATGGTGTGTGCCAGCATTAACATGTTAAAGACCCTGTAATGCCTAGAAACATTCTCTATGAAAAACTGTACTTGAAAAGTTCATGGTTAATATAGATATAACCCTACGATTGTATGAAGCTTGTATATGGCTATAAAATTTCACTCCTTGTTTGTAGCTTTCCCAGGTTCAATCCCAGACACCCCATTTTGCTTCCCAGTGCTCATCTAGAAGTGACTCCTAAGTACAGAGCCAAGGAGTAAATAGGCCCTGAGCAATACCAGGTGTATTCCCCAAACCATAAGAAACAAACGGTTTTTAAGGAAGGGACCAGAGAGAGCTCAGCACTAGAGTGCAAACTTTAACTAGAGTTAAACTGCATGTAGCTGACCTCAGGAAAGACCCTAAGCACTAAGCTGGAAGTGTTTCCTGAGCCATCCCATGTATGGCCAAAGGAATTTTTTTTAGGTGGTTAAAGAGAATACAGCAGGTAGAGAATTTGCCTTGCACATAGCTGACCTGGGTTCAATCCCTAGGATCAAATCCCCTAAATTCACCTGGAGTAATTCCTGAGAGCTAGAAGTAACCCTTGAGCATTGCCAGATATAGCCTTAAAACAAACAAAAACAAAAACGAAAATATTTTTTCAGGGAGAATTTTCTTGCCCTTTGTGTATTGCCATCCTTTCTTTAGGATGGGGTGGGGAAGTTAATTCTAAAGTAGTCTTCCTGGTTTTCCCTTATTCTATTCTTACTGAGCTTGTAAAATAAACATCAGATTTATGGAGAGAAGAGTGAAAGTGAATGGAGGAGCTCTCTTAGTTTCCAGGATTCCCTGATTGAATCACTCTGTGTTCTAGATTTCCTAATTTCTGGACAATTCAGCAATATATTTAAAAAGATATTTTCAGGACTAGAGAAATAGTATAGGGGTTAGGGCATATATCCTGCATGCTGCTAACCTGGTTTTTGAGCTCCAGCATTATTTAGTCCTACCAGCATCATTGGGTACAGTTCTGGAGGCCTGCAAGCACTGAGTGACCCTGGAGGCCCCATTCATCTGGACAAAACAGGGTCTAAGGAGCACCATCTTTTCTGGGCCTCGAAGTAAATTAACTGCCAACCCAGTTGGCAAAAAAAAAAAAAAAATCACTGAAAGTGGCCCACTGAGCACTACTGTTTGTGTAGCTCCATAAAATAAAGTAAAGTAAAATAAAATGAATTTGTTTTGGGGGGTTGTTTTATTTGGGTGACACACCTGGCAGCAATCAGGGGTTACTCCTGGCTCTGTGCTCAGAAATCACTCCTAGCAGGCTCAGGGAACCATATGAGGTACCAGGAACCAAATCTGGGTCCTTCCCAGGTCAACTGCATGCAAGGCTAATAATGCCTTGCCGCTGTGCTATTGCTCTGGCCCCTACTATGTTTTGATAATTTCTTCTATCGTTTTTTAGTTTGGGGAATGCAAGATTTAGAGTATTTTTTATCAATTATACTGTTATAAATGGAAATCTTTGTCCTGTTCCTTAATGTGAAAAACTATACATATATGCAAATATTAACATGAATAAATTGGACTAATTCAGTTGGATGAATGCATCCAGTCTTTTCCTGTTAGGTTCATAAAACATAATTATAAGCTTTGCATTTTATGTCCCTGATTAGAATTTATTGTCGCTTACAATTTAGTTCCTCTTTGATGTGTTTGCTTTTTTATTCTTTCCTGGGCATAATTCAGCGCTTGGTTTCAGTGGGACTTGATTCAAAGAATGCGATTTGTGTTTGGGATTGGAAAAGAGGAAAAATGTTATCTACGGCACCTGGTCACACAGATAGAGTAAGTACTCCTTTTTTTTTTTTTTTTTTTAGGAGTTTCAGCTAGATGCTAAATGGGAAAAATAGGGATTTTTATATATCTGCATTTTGTTACTACTAGATTGTCCTCATGTAATTAGAAATTTAAAGTATAATTAAAACACACATAGAATTTTAGAATGAGTTATATTTAGAAACATGTCTTGATATATATAGTGTTCATCATAGTTTTAGTCCAGTATTACTTCTCCAAATTATTTTCATTTAAAAGTTGTATGATTTCTGTCTAGCGTCTGTTTAGTTTGATTTGCCACTAATTTGTTACACGTGTATTTGTAAAATATACACATATATGTTTATATGTAACATATGTTTATATTTATAACAAATACATATGTATTTAAGTTAATATAAAATTTATGTTGAATGTTTAAGTTTAAAATCATATTTAGTATTAATATATTTTACTTTGAAGATGTCGAACTACATTCCTTACTTCAAGTTATATAAAATGTGCATAAAGAACACATTGTAGTTTTTAAGTTTACTATTGTACTTGTATAAACAAATTTTAAGATGCTTGTCATAACTTTTTATTGTATCTCATTTTGTGTGTGTTGTAAAATTCTAATATAAACAAGCACAGGATATAATGACTCTATTTGGGGGCAGTCTATGAATATCTAAAATTTGCATAGAAAACTTTGTGTTTATTGCATTTTGGAAAACTTGCTGTATATATTTACTTATAATTTAGATAATTATAAAAGTACTGGTATAGCTTATTAGTACTATTATATATTTTGCTAAGTAAAACATTTCATACATGATTATGTAGGATTAGTAAATAGACCAAGTATTCTGGAAAAATGATAATGTCTATCAGAATCTGGGTAGGGGTGACTTCCATGCAGTGCTTAAGAAGCCTGGGAATAATACACAGTGATAGGTAATCTCTCTGTCCTGCACTTGGCCTGCTAGTGCAGTGCTACTTCACTTTTAGTGCTTAGGGCCCATCAGGACCATAGCATGTGAACCTTGGGGGAGACAAAGCCATGCAGTAGCAGGGATTGAATTTATGGCCTAGTGCTTGTATGCCCTGTAGCCCTTTAAGCTATCTCCTGGTTCCTTCTCAGTATTTTTAAAGTATAGTTGCATCAATATTTTTCATATAATCTATATTATGGTAATTTGTTAAGCATTAACTTGTAAGATATATTATTTCTTCATTATTGCTGAAAAAGTCACTTTGTATATGTGTAGAGGTAATATG
>PVKC010044652.1:0-11551 GCA_004027635.1 Crocidura indochinensis | reverse complement strand
GGCTGAGAATATAGCTCAGCAATACAACACATGCCTTATTTCTCAGAGGGCCTAGGTCCTCTCATTGACACTGTGTGACTTCTGAGCACCAGCTGATACAGCCCTGGGTATGTCCCCACTAATGACAGCAGCAAAAGAATATGCCATTGAAGGAGCCAGAGAGATAGTGTAGGGGTTAAGGCACATGTCAGGCACGTGGCTGGTCCTCACTTGATTCTGGTGGCTTGTGGTTCCCCTGAGGATATTGCACTGCATCCTAGGACTGTTACATGATGTCACCAGCCCAACCTTCCCCAAAGAACATTCCTTAATTTAAGAAGAGACTGTGGGCAACAATGCCATGTCAAGAAAGAGCACACTTCTGCCTGCCTTTGACCACTTGAGGGTGCTGGTTAACTTAGTCTATTCATGAATTTGGGGTGAACCAGAGGGATTGACTTCCAGAGGGATTGATGGCTTGTGGGTCTTGTGAGGACCCCCATAATATTTTATATTTTTTCTTGTTTTGTTGGTGGTGGGCCGGTATATCTCCTCCTCTGACTTCAGAATTTTTCATTTAGGGGTGTCCCCACAGACACTGGGTTGGCCATGTTCAGATTCTATGAACCATTTCATGCTTAGTTTTCATGGATATAGATTAGCGTTCTTTAGAGGCAGTTCTTTTATTTTTTAAGCCAAACTTGTTACTAATAGAGTAATGATTTTCTTATTGAATTATCCTTTGCTCATGGATTTTCAAGAAATTATTTTTATTAAAGGTTAAATAATTTCATTAGTTTAAAGACCCATTTTGTTTTCATCGACTTAAGGGATTTTTTTTTTGTTGTTGTTGTTTTATTTTGTAATGAAATACAAAATGGTCAAAATAAAATACTTACTCTGTACCTCTGTCACCATAAGCCTCTTAATAATGATCCTCTTGTGTGATTGTTTATTTTGTTCCCTCATCTACTTAATCATCTGGCTTGAACTGGGCCCAGGCCTGGTCTTTTTTTTTTTCTTTTTTGTCCCTTGAGCCTGTGGTTTGGGCTTGACTTCACTCATTATGCTCTGTTTTCCCTTCTGATTTTTCACTCTGTCCAAAGTGATTAGTTTGTTTTAGTCTTTTCTCTTACTGGCCTCTTTGGCAGGTCTTGCTTGCATTGTCTTCCCCTTAGTGGCAGGTGAGTCATTGCTAGAGAGTCTTAGAACATTCTGGTGCCGTGTGGGGCCCCCTGGGAATTCTCCCGGGCCCCAGAATGTCTCAATTTCTCCACCCCATCCCTTTGAGCCCTAATTGCAAAGCCCCCAAGCCCTTCCCCTGAAACCCCACTTGTGGAAAGCCCAGTTGTAATTTATTCCCTCTGGCACAGGCTACTCAGCTGTGTTCTTGAGTCTTTCATAGGACATGAGAGAGGTCATTAAACATAATTTTTTCCTCCTTTTGCAGAAATGAAAACATGCGATTGCTGGCACTTTGCTCATTATTTTCTTTTTCTGCCTCATCTGAACTCTGCTTGCTGGAGTTGTGAATGGTCATTTTGAACAGACTGGTCTGTTCAGGGCTGTAACTACTTGGTGAATTCCAAAATTGTTCCAGCTCATGGCATTTATGCTCCTTTAAGAAACTCCTCTGGGGACTTGAGCATTTCTAGAACCTGCTTCATCTCCTTGTTTCACATCAATCCCAGCCAGAGGACTGCGGAGCACAATTGGAAGGCCACACATGGCTGTATGTTTTTCTGTGGGTGTGACAATGTCATGGGTATCTGCTCTGCATGCTGTGGTAGACCAAATGGTATACGGAGTCACTATGCATTCAGCAGGGTGCAGATGCTGTCCTGTTGTCCTGACCTCTCATGCTGCTTTCATGTCTTCTCGTCACAACAGAGATCAAGTGAACACTGTTTTGCCAATCACACTCATTACCTCTTCCTGTCTGCTCATCACCTTCAAGGGAAATTTAGAGTTGGAAGAACTTTGCTCTTTTTGTTTGTTTTGGGGTTACACCTGGTGGAGCTCGGGTTACTCTTGGCTCTGCACTCAGAAATTTCTCCTGGTAGGCTCTGTAGACCATATGGGATGCTCTGGAGATTGAACCCAAGTGCTTCCATACAAGGAAAATGCCCTAATCCTGTGTCCCAAGTTTTGCTGTTTTCTAAAGATGTTCTGAATGGAGACCTTGTCAAAGGCCAGCATCCTTGCCTCTGCTGGTACCTCTGCGCTATTGTGACTGAACTATTAAAAAATAACTCTCTGGTCAGGCAGAGAACTTAGTTACAGTGCCTACTTTTGAATCATGGCACCTCATCCTTGACTTCAGCACCACCAGGTGCAACATTGGAAGCTCTGGGTGAATCTGTTCCCCAATTTTGCAGGACCTGAGCAGTACTACATTCCCAGGCTCTTGCACCAAACTGCTTCTAAGTAGTGCCAGGAATGGCCAGTGAACATCATTTGGACTAGTCCAGATTATGCTTATCCATACATTTTGTTTGTTTTGGGGCCACACCAGTGATGCTCAGGGATTACAGTGATGCTCAGGGATTATTCCTTTTTTTTTTTTTTTTGGTTTTTGGGCTACACCCAGTGACGCTCAGGGGTTACTCCTGGCTATGCGCCCAGAAGTCGCTCCTGGCTTGGGGGACCATATGGGGAACCGGGGGATCGAACCGCGGTCCATCCTAGGCTAGCGCAGGCAAGGCAGGCACCTTACCTCTAGCGCCACCGCCTGCCCCCTCAGGGATTATTCCTGACTCTACACTCAGGGATCACTATTGGTAGTATTTGGGAATTGTATGGGACAGTGGGGATGGAACCTGGTCTGCATGCAAGGCAAAAGTCCTCCTTGTTATACTATTGCTCCAGCCCAACTGTGTCTATACTTTTAAATAGATTTCAGTTCAGTAGATGTAAATTTTTAAAAAGCAGTATGCAAATAAACCAACAAGCTGTCTCAAGTGAGATTTGGTTTATTCTGGTCTGTGGCTTTGCCGCTAATAAATCTTCAACATAGAGTTTGTCACTTTTCTTTTTTCCTTGTTACTTCTCTTGCTGTAATAAGCAGCTAGGAAGGGAGAAGAATTTTTGCCTTGAAGATGTGATGATGAGGGTCAGCCCCAGCCCTTAGGCAGAGAATGGAACCCCACTGGGCAGATTTGCTACTGCCCGGCCTCTCTCCCACCAATGAGTCCAAGCTGTCCACACAAAGCCCCTGACACAGTGCTGAGGAGCGACTCCCAGTAGCCCTGTCACGTGGCAGCACTACTGAACAGCTGGGACAGAGATGGGACCTCACAGCAAGAAGATAGCATGGTCACAGGAAAGCAATGAGCTTCAAGGAGTACATTGTCTTTGCTTTTAGTCAAATGTAATTACTTATGGGCTGGAGTGATAGCAGAGCAGGTAGAGCATTTGATTTTTTTTAACAGTTTATTAATTGATTGGTTTTGGAGCCATACCCAGCGATGCTCAGGGGTTACTCCTGGCTCTATGCTCAGAAATAGCTCCCGGCAAGCTTAGAGGATCATATGCGATGCCAGGAATTGAACCAGGTTCATCCCAGCTCAGCCGTGTGCAAGGTATTAAATGCCCTATCACTGTGCTATCTCTCTGACCCCAGGAACAGCATTTGTATTGCATGAAGCTAACCTGGGTTCAAGTGGCAGCAACCCATGTAGTTCTCTGAGCACCACTGGGAATGGTCCCTGAGCACAGAGCCAGGAGCAAATCCTGGGCACTTCCAAGTGTGGCCCACAAACAAAAACAAAAGTTTGACTAATAAATGAATGTTTTTGAATTTTATATAAAGTCTGGGCCTACAGAACCGGAACAATAGCACAGTGGTAAGGCATTTGTCTTACACATGATTGATCTGGCATGGACCTTGATTTGATCCCCGGCATCTCATGGTCCCCCGAGCCAGGAGCTATTTCTGAGTGCATAGCCAGAAGTAACCCCTGAGCATCACTGAGTATGGCCCCAAAACCAAACCAAACCAAACAAACAAAAAGACTGGGCCTAATAATCCCTTCACTGAGTTCCTGAAAATAGTTGTATTCTCTCTTGTGAGCTGTTGAGAACTGCTGTCACCTGTTCTGGGACCTCTAGGTCATTAGCAACTGAGTCCCTCTACTCCTTCATGTCTCCAAGAAAGTATTCTATTGGAGCTAGAGTAATAGCATTACATGTAGGGCATTTGCCTTGTACACAGCCTACTGGGTTCTTTATCGATTTCCCATACATGGCAGTCCCTCGAGGTTTGCCAGAGTACCATCTAGCTGGGTGTGAAGTAAAAACAAAACAAACAAAAAGTATTCGGCATCTCTCCAATGGTGCAGGTAGAGACTCCCCCTTCCACCTTCAGCTTTCCTCTGTGCCCCTCCTTACTTGCACCTACCAGAGAAGTAAAGAAGCAAAGAAGCACCTTGTCCATGGCCCTCTGGCCCCAAACTCCAGCTCTGGTGCATGGGTGACTGGATCTGTCAGAGGTGCTGAGAAAGTGTTGTATATTCCAGCAGTCAGAGATGCTTCTTCAGTCTTGGACTTTAGAGTGTCTGAATCCTGTGCTATAAGCTTGATGGTAAATGTCTGTTGTCCTATGGGGGGCCAGATGGGTCTTTGCTGCTCCCACTCTGTCCGGCAGAAACCCAATGCCATGGGCAGAAACAGTAGCAGACAACTGTAGTTCTCTTAGACTCCCTTGGTGGGCACCCTGGACAATCTTGCAAATATTTAGTTTTCTGCTGTCTCCAGCCTCACACTGCAGCAGCATAAAGGTGAAGAATGGGCCTGAACCATTAGATCTCAAGGGTGGTAGCAAGGACACTTTTCCTCTTCTCTCATAGTACTTTAATCTGTTGGGTGGGAAGTGGGTTTTTTTCTACTCCCTGTGAACCAGGCTATATGCCTCTTCTAGATGTCTGCCCTGAAGTAGTTCTACGATCCTGCCACTTTCATGTTAAGGCACAACTTTGTCCACAGTGAATAGAGCACCCTGTTAGAATAGAAGGTTCTTTGAATATGAAGTTGAAGCTTCTTTTCTTTTTTTTCATTAATTATTTAAACACTGTGGTTACAAGGTTGTTAATATGCAGTTGTTCTTTATCCCCATAATTGCAAAGTTGTTCATGATTGAGTTGAAGTCGCACACAATACCCAGTACTCATCACAAGCACATATTTCTCAACCTTAATGTCCCAGTTTCCTTCCCATTCATTCTTTCCCCTTCCTTTTCTTTTTCTCTCTTCCCCCCTCTCTGTTCCTCTCTCTGTTTCCCTCTCTGTGTCCTTCTCCCCCTCCCTTTCTGTTTTCCTTTTAGGCACTGTGGTTTGCAATATTGTCACTGAAGGGGTAGCATGCCTATCACTTTCCCTCCTATTAGCACCCAGTTCTTGTTCGGAGTGATCATTCCTAATGCTCATAACAAAGAGCAGGGGAGTGCAGTTAGGACAGAGAAGGAACCACTATGACAATGAGAGCTGGAAAAGAAGCTCCCTTGCTTGCTTCCAGCCCAACCCAGTGGGGACAGCAAAGCAACATGCACCTCTATAGGATGTCCCCCAGGCAGCCTCACAATGTGCAGACATGCATAAACACACTCATCAACCCCATCATATGAAGTCCTCCCATAAATAGAAAAACTGAGATATTTACATGATAAAGCCACACCCATGTCCCCACATTTTGGTTACTTCTTGACTTTGCTTTTTAAAGCTGTACAGAACCGGGACTTGTTTTCATTGGAACATGGGCAGTGGATGTCAGGCTGCATCTCAACTCAGAGCCTCTTCCTGATGCTTCCCAAAAGCTCTGCTCACCTTTGGCATGGCCACAAGATGCTGCTGGTGCTCTGCAGCACCAGTTGGAATTTCATTCCCATCCTGTCATTCAAGAAATCCAAAGAACGCAAGCTGTTTGGAAAATTGGTTTTTACTTTTTCTTGTGACACTGTTTAAAAACCAAGAATAAAGGCCAGAGCATAACACAGCTCAGCTGGTAGGGTGTTGGCCTCGCATGAGGGCAACCTGGGTTTGGTCCCCAGCATTTCAGATAGTCCCCCGAGCATGCCAGAAATAGTTTTTGAGCACAGAGCCATAAGTGCTGCTTTTGGGGTGTGGCCCAAAAGCTAAAACAAACAAAAAACAAGAATGAATTCAGTCAACCATCATCTTCCTCCAAATTCTCCTTTCCCGGGTATGTTTATATAGACCTTTCAGTGCAATAATAAAACTATTTAGAAAGTGAGAGTAAGTTAGATGATGATGTGTGTGTGTGTATGTATGTGTGTGTGTGCACGCACACGTGTGGAGGAAACTGAGTCTTGAGTGCAGTCTGATATATCTGCAAAGACACGGGGATGCACTTCCATTCACAAGATTGTGTTTGATAGATAACATAGACTTCCAAAAGGATTTTGAAGACTATTACGCGGCCTTGCTGAAAGCTTGCATGAAAAATATCTTTGGGCTGGAAAAAGCAGAACATGTGCAGTGGCAAAAGTCCTTTTCCATCACTTGAGTCACTTCCTGTGAGGTGCAAGGCAGCTGCTGTCTCCAGGCCTTTGGGTCTAATTAACAAAGCCTTTGAGGTGGCCTTCAAGAGGCAAATATGAAAACATGTTTCAGTCCTATAATGCCAGCAAGCAATTTGGCACCAATATTTAAATTATTTCTCATCCCTTTGCTGTCCTTTAGAAAACAAAAATTAACCCCAAAATCATGGTTTTGGGAGCTAGAACAATAGTACAGTAGGCAGGGTATTATTTGCCTTGCACATGGCTGACCTCAGCATTTGATATCGTCTCCTGAGTACTGTCACGAGTCATTTCTGAATGCAGAGCCAGGAGTAAGCCCTAGATAATGCCAACTTATAGCCCAAAAGCCCAACCAACCAACCAACAAACAAAAAGGCAAGCAAGCAAGCAAGCAATTTGTTCTCCAGTTCTCCTGGTTGCCTCTCTATTCAATGCAGAGCTTCCAATCACCCCAATGTCTTTTTCTTCCCTCCTTTTCTTCCCCTCTACTAAGAGTCCTGTTTCACAACATCATAGGAGTCTTGAGAGCTTGAATGAAAAAATTAATTCCCAGAATTTCAAGGCTGCAAGTGTTTTAAAAGAAAGCCATTGCTTTTCCCCAAGCGGCCCTCTTTGACATCCCCCAAATCTGACTGTGCTGCCAAGAAAGTGAGTCAGAGGCACAGGTGCTGAGTGGTCTGGGCATGTGGCCCAAGCCTGCTTCCTGATTGCATAAGCTCAGAATGGCTGCAGGAACTATGGGTCTGCAGGCAGAGCTGTGCGCACTGCCAGCCCCCCCCCTCTCCTCTCTATCTCTCCTCTCTCCCCTCTCTCTTCCTTCTCTCCTCTCAATCTCTCTTTTCTCTCCCTTCTTCTCCTCTCTCTCCTCTTTCTCCTCTCCTCTCTCTCTCTCTCTCTCTCCTCTCCTCCCCTCACATGCTCAGAGCCCTTCTCTAACCCCCTAACCCTCCTGTCGGTGGCTAAAGCATCCCAGGCCCATGTTTAATTTGGACTCGTGTCGGCCACAGCTGCAGCCCCAGAGCCCAAATGCCATGGGCTTTAGTAGGAATCAGGATGAAAAGAGCAACTTTTCTTCTCCAACACGAGCTGCTACGTGGTTGTTTCCACAGAGGTTCCAAAGGAAGAACTGGGTGGCCAATAAAAAAGGTGTTGTTTTTTTTTTTTTTAAGCGAGTGACCCAAGAGGTCATGGTTAGCTGTGTGTCAGCCTTTCCTAGCCCATAATTAGACTATGACTAGTTCTCCATGAGCATGTTCTTTGTATTCCAGCCGAGAATTAGTTTTCTTTGAGTATGATTTTCATTACCTTGATAAAGATTTTAAAGATGGTTTCATGAACATTCCTTCCTTATTTCCTTACTTCCTCTTTCTCTTTCTTTTTTAAAATGTTTTAATTTAAACACCATTTGTTCATAATACAGCTTTTATTTTTATTTTATTTTTTAATACAGCAGATAAAGTTATACATGATTGAGTTATAGTCAGACAATGTACAACAACCTTCACCCCTATGCATTTCTTGCCACCAATATCCTCAGTTTCCCTTTCACCCTCCCTATCTCTTTATTTTCTTTCTCATACTTTATTTCTTTATTATTTTCTCTCCCTCCCTCTTTCTTTCCTCTTTCCTTTCTTCTCTCTCTCTCTCTCTTTGTTTCTGTCTTTTTATTTCTTTCCTCCCTCTTTCCTCCACACCCACTGGTGCTCAGGGTTTACTCATGATTCTGTGCTTGGGGCAATCCTGTCAGGGCTCAGGGAACAATATGCTCAACCACATGCCAGGCAAGGACTCTACCCACTCTGCCTGTTCTACTATTTCTCTGGCCCCAGTGTTTAAGCTTTTGGTCTCTTTGCAGTCATTTTGCTCTAAATATAATTCTTGCCCTTCCCATCCCCAATCTCAACGTTGAACCCATGTGCCCATCTATCTACTGGTGAACCACAGGAGAGATCCCAACCATCAGCCTGACTCCTTGACAATTAACATTTTTAATTTCATTAAAATTAATTTGTTAGAGTTTGGATCCTTGGCTTAGCATTGGCCCTAACAGTTTAGAAATATATAGATTATTTGTATACACTACAAAGGGGTCCCAACCCTTGCACCTATTTTACTTATGATCTCTTCCTCCTGTCCCTACTATCCCCTTTTTCTTGGTATGATTGTTTCTGTGATCCAGAGTAGATGCTTTTAAATCTCCACCAGGGCTTTCATGTCTGCCTTTTTTTCTGCGCAGGGAAGGCTGTGCATCTTCTATATCTAGAGTCTCTAGAATTCATTCCTGAATTGGCTTTCCTTCATCGCTCTTCAACTCATTTGCTTATGGATTAGACAAATCTGTGTCTTTGTGTATCTTTGCAAGAAAAGCCTCTAGCTTTTCTTTCATTGACCTTGATCCTTGTCCTGTTTTCTCAGGGGAGTCTTATTTGAGAAACTTCTTTTTGTGATTACACAGATATAGTCCTTGAGTACAGGAAGACCTTATCATTTATCATCCAAAACAAGATTCTGTCAGGAATAGAAAGGGAACTATTAATAATTAGACTGGGACAGTAAGCTGACCTCAGAGTAGAACCATCTGCCTCCTGAATTATGGCTCCTTGAGACCAGAGGGGTGTGCAGGAAATTTGCTTACGGGGACCCTGAAGGTTCCAGAGAGTGGAGTGTGTGTATGTGGGGGTGGGGGAGGGCCGAAGAGGCACAGTTCCAGCCTGCATAGGGCCTGCCTGACTGCTTGCTCAGCTGAGCTATGGTCCTTGTTGGGAAGGAGCAACCCCTGCTTATTTTCTTCTCCTCCTCTTAACTTTATTCCTTCTTGGACCTGAATTCCTAGATGTGTTTTATAGAAGAAAGTCAAGAAGAGATTTAGCCATAATACATTATCAATGAGAATTCAAAACAATGGGAGGGGAGTGACTTGGGGGCTTGGAAAAGATCATTGATGTGTTATCAAGTCCCTAAACTCAACAGTTCATAGACTTGCTCTGTAGTTTCAGTTAAGAGGCAACAAGAATAAAGGTCCCAAATCTAGGAGGAAACCAGTTCTTGATCTATGTCTATTGTCTATTTGGATGTCTTTTGCTTATCTGTAATTAATAAATCCTTGGAAGTAGATTAAGTCTTTGATCGAAACATTCACTCTAAATTTAGCTTTGTGCTAGATCTTAGCTCTCAGAAGTAGGCTGATTGCAGAAAAAAAGCAAGAAGATCTCATCTCTGTCCTTACAGGACCTGTGGTCCAATGGGAGAAGCTAACCAATACAAATACAAGGGTCACACAAAAGAAGAACACTCCAGCCAGATTTTAGGAGTCAGGGAAGGTTGAATCCTAAAATGTAAAGCTTAGCAAAAGGGGAGAGAGGCTGAAAACAGAGTAGAGAGAGGGGTTCTAGGGCACGTTGTATACTAGCAAATGCATGCACATACATGAAACTAAAATGGGTAAGTCAAGTTGAATGAGATAAGGAGAAAGTGATATGGTAGGAGAGAGGATCAAAAGGAGGAGAAATGGGGCTGAAGAGATAGCACAGTGGTAGGGCATTTGTCTTGCAAGCAGCTAACCCAGGACCAAAGGTGGTTTAAATCCCAGCATTCCATATGGTCCCCCATGGCTGCCAGGAGCAATTTCTGAGCAGATAGCCAGGAGTAACCCCTGAGCACCACCGGTTGTGGCCCCAAAACAAAACAAAACAAAAATGGAGGAAAAGTAATATTGTGAAATTAGCTGAGGGACAGAAGGAAGCTTATGAGCTAGTGATTGTGTGTTCAGAATCTTAGCAAGTGTTTGACTGGCATAGAGGCCAGAGTATGGTGGAAGACCAAATGAACATTTAGTGAAGATTATGTCATTACTATTAATATGTTTTATTATTTTTTTTTGGTTTTTGGATCACTCCTAGTGATGCTCAGGGGTTACTCCTGGCTATGCACTCAGAAATTGCTCCTGGCTTGGGGGATTGAACCGAGATCCGTTGCCTCACCGCTTTGCACCACCACTCTGGCCCCTGTTCTTATTATCATCACTATTATTAATATTAATATTATTATTAAGTGAAGATTATGGAGAAAAGAGAGAAACGTGGGATGGCATTGGTGGACTTGGCAGTCTAGGAAACAATTTCCAAAGAGAAGAACATCAGTTGGTAGCTTGGCCATCTAAAGAAGCAGATATAAACTCTGGGAAGGTTGGTTCAAACCCAGTAAGAAAATCAAGTATAGCAAGATTGAGGGACAGATAGGATGTATGGAAGGAATCAAGAGCACCCATTTATGGTGTAGCCTTGGAAAGGAATCTCTTGGAAACATCAGTGGAATAAAGAAAATATTTAAAGAAAGCTGTAGAGTGAAAAATGGAGCATATTCATAGCAGCATTTTTCCTTTGGGCTCAGTGGGAGATAAATTCTGAGCAAGTAAAGTAGCCCCAGGGGACAGTTTGGAGCTTGTAGGTAAAGTGGAGAAATGAAAAGCTGGAGCTAACTAGAAATGAGCAACAATAAACCCAAAATGACCACATTTTGGGTCAAGAGAGTTAGTTTTTGGTTTAAAGGGCCACAGCACATGCTTTGCATGTGGAAACCCAGGTTCCATCCTCAGCACTGCACGGTCCCCAGACATTCTAGATGTAACTCCCCCCAACAACAACAACAAACTTTGAATTCAAAGTGCATGTGTTACAAAATTACCGATTGACGTCTTTATCTTTGTTTAATTATATTTTACTTTTGACTTTGGGCCTCCACCCATTTGTGCCCAAAACTTACTCCTGAGTCCACACTCAGGGGTCACATGAAGTGCTCGGAATTGAACCAGATGCAGAGTAGCCACATACAGGGTCAACACCCAAAGCCTCTCATTTCTCCAACCCTTTTTTGTTTTTTTAATTATTTTTTTATTTTTAATTATGAGAACAAAAATGCAAAGAAAGAGGAAAGGCAAAGTTACAGTAGAAGGACAATCACCCATAAACAGAATTCTCAGAAGTCCCCTTGCTGATATCTTTTTTTTTTTTTTTTTTTTTTTTTTTTTTTTTTTTTTTT
>PVKC010044651.1:0-11550 GCA_004027635.1 Crocidura indochinensis | reverse complement strand
CCATCCATCCATCCATCCATCTATCTATATCTATTTATATCTATCTATCTAAAACATTACTTCAGTATATACTTTAATATATACTTACTTCCAGACTTCATATTTATACATATGTATGTATATATACATACACACATATGACTCTAACCTATCAACATTTAGGTTAGAATTGAATGTTACAATGAGTGGTGGACCCAGGTTCAATTTCCCAAGCCAGGAGCAATTTCTGAGCACAGAGCCAGGAGTAACTCTTGAGTGCCATCAGGTGTGACCCAAAAATTAAACCAAAACCAAAAACAAACAAAATAAAAGAGTTTACTAGACACTAGATGCTATATTTAGAAACTCGGGAAACAAAGCTTGGTGAAAGAAACAGCTTTAAAAAAATAAATATTCTTAAAAATCAGATAGGATTAACATTGTTCAGTGATAGGAATATATTAAATGCACAGTAATCAAAAGTCTTGCTTCTTAAGCTGTTTATTTCTTTAAATTTGTCTTGAAATAATTTTTATGATTTATTATCAGCAAATATTTTATTTGTATACTATTATGTACAGATATATTGTTTTGTTTTGCACAAAATTTCTAGAGTGAAAGGGGTCACAGGCAAAAAATGCTTGTGAAGTTCTGCATTGAAAAAAGTATTCCTGAAAGAATGAAAGAAAAAAAAAAAGAAAAAAGTATTCCTCATCCTTTTTTGTACAGTGGTCCTTTTCCAACCTTGTTTTTTTCCCTGTGCTTCCACCACCCATATCTCCTCTCCTATCAGATGAATCCTAAATCTTGTGTTGTGATCTTTCATTTAAGGTTTTTTTTTCTTTCACCTGTGGCCTCTATGGAATAGCCTGGGTGTTCAAAGGGTCCCATTTGACCTCTAATTGAGCAGCACTGTTCTAAAAAACGCATGCTTTGGGAAAACTTGTACCTGGTCCATGTAATCCGCCTTTCTCTACAATGGAGTAGGGACAGGGGGTGGTACACAACATGACAATTTAGTTTCAACTCTGTCACTCCTTTGCAATGTGACTTTAAATTTATTTACAATTTCTAGTTTTTTTAAAGATGCATTCTATTTCTATCAGAGCAGGAAGTCATGTCTACCTTTTTTTTCTCTTTTAAACACTGGGAGTGGGAGTTACAAAACTTCCCCTCTAGGCCTAACAAAGTATAGCTAGTCCATCTGACAACTCTTTATCCATCAGGTTTCCCACAACTACAAAGCAATTTGTATCTCATAGCTTCAGCCCTATGTTGTTGTTGCCTTTATATAGTAAAGCTATTGTAAGGATACAGGAAAGGGGTGTTTTTTCTATATATATCTTATTATTCCTAGGGATGTTTATATCATTCCTTGGCCTGTCCACACCTCTTTTCTAAACTTTCCTCAGGAGACTAGATCAGAGATTCTCTTCCAAAAGACAAAACCACAAGAAAGCCAAGCCAAACTGAAACCCTTCCCCGCTGGCTATTTTTCTTCTTTTAGGATGATGTTTGCTAAAGAGACCATAATGGGATTAGGAGAATTTGGAATAAAGTTCAGAAACATTAAACCCACTGCTTAGAAGAAAATACCTATGGGTAAAAAAGAGCATTATAAAAGGAAAGAAAAAACTGAAAACATTCAACTCTGTGGTCTTTTTGCCATGCAGACCTGGCTTCCTGGAAAATGGAAATGGTAGGAAGTCTCCAGGGTTTTTTTAAACTGGGTGTTTAGAAGAGATGACTGCTGTTCAGTGTAGAAGACTTTCTAAATGTTTAGGCACAGATATTTTTTTTAAGGGAATCTAAAACCTTTTGTTTCCTTTTCTTCTTATTTCATCCTAGAGACAGTGTTAGTACAGAGCTTTTATGATTATTAGAGTGCTCTAATACTTCATAATAGGATTTTAATTATTTTAATGACTCTTCCTTTCACTGTTATTTTTCTCGTTAATTTATTTCCATTAAAACATCATGGTTTACAAAGTTGCTTATAATATAGCTGTTTCAGTCAGACAACTTTCCAACACCAATCCCATCACCAATATGGCCTTCCTTTCACCATTGTGCCCAGTTTCAACACCCCAGCCTGTCCACGCCCCTTGATTTGCCCTTTTAACAGTAACATAATGCTTGTTCCAACAAAAGCTTCATGGACAGCCTTGGAAACTAGTTTTACAAGAAGTGCTAGTGTGTATGTGTTTGTGATGTCCAAGGGCAACAGTTGCCCAACTATGTACTTCCAAGGATTTCACATTAGCTTGTGGAAGCCATATACTAGGTTGATTTCCCAAAATTTTTTCCTATGCCTGATAATTGTCTCTATTTTTTTCTCCCTTTTTTAAATTTTTTTTTATTTTTGTAGCACACGTAGAAATGCTTGAAGCTATTCCCAACACTGTGTTTGGGTAACTGTGAGTTGCCAAACATGAAACAGAGCCAGCCTGCCATTGAGGCATGACCTTATTGAGCTATGTGTTTGGTCCTTTATTTCTAATTTTGGCCAGGAAAATAATCTAAAAGAACTATTTTAAAATAATTTTATGCCTTTGAAAATGCTAATTTGAATAGTTTTGAGGAGAGTTCATCAGAATATGGTCAAAATTTTTGTATGTAATAGATGTATTTAATTATTCATTTATCCTACATTAACTGAATTTATTTTAACCTTCCAAGTGAATGGTCTGTAATAGTAACCACACAATGATAATAACTAACTAAACTATCTTTTCCAGGAGTTTACTTTTTACTGAGGCAAAAAGTCATTAGTAAGTTAAATATTTGATGAAAATAAAACAGAAAAAACAAAGCTACTAAGCTAATTGGTCCAATAAAATCTTGAAATCTAGAAATATCCACAATATTTTTTGGTTTGGGTTTTGGTTTTTGGTTTCTGGGACACACCCAGTGGCAAGTAGGGGTTACTCGAGGCTCTGCACTTAGAAATCACTCCTGGCAGTCTCAGTGGACCATATGGGATGCTGGGGATTAGTCCCTGATCATGGTAGACAAACTCCCTATCTACTGTACTATCTCTCCAGCCCCATCACAAGTTTTAATTTTCTTGGGCAACATGGAGACTTAGAAAGACAAGTTTTGGCAGGAGATCTTTAATTTAAACTGCCCTCTGCCCTGTGATGTTATTATATGATGTTCAGAGGTTTATTTAACATTTGTGATATGAGATTACAGCATCTCATATTGAATTGAACGAATTCAATTGATGAAATTGTAATTGATGGAATGACAGCATCAATTACCAGGAAAATATAGTCCAAACAATATGGGATAGCTAGCTGAAGAAAAGAAGAGCGTAAGCAGAATTTTTTTCATCCACGAAACAGAATTCTCGTGAATTCATGAAAATTCACTAATGAGAGAATTTTACACAAGTTATTCCACAAAACCATTATGGCTGAAAGATTAGCAAAGTCTGCCCTCTGCTGACGAAAATATATTGTTGAAAAAATCCAGATTTAAATCAAACTATAAAGTTTAATTTTAGATAACTTTAGTTTTCTCTGTAAAAATAGCAAAAAATTAAGGGCCTGAAATGTAGCTCAATGGCTGAGCATGTACTTCACCTCCTAGAGATGCTGGTTGAATCCCCGCTGGTCCCCCGAGCCAGGAGCAATTTCTGAGCACATAACCAGGAGTAATCCCTGAGTGTAACCTGTTGTGGCCCAAAACCACCCACCCCCCAAAAAAACCACCACCAACAACAACAACAAACACACACACACACACACAAAACCAAAACAAAACAAAAACCTTCCAAAATTAAAACATAAAAAAGCTTAGACCTGGAGTTGGAGCAATTGCACAGCTTGGGGGCGGGGGGGGGGTTGTTTGCCTTGGGTGCGGCAGACCCACATTCTATCTCAGGCATTCCATTGTCCTGAGATTTCCAGGAGTGATTTCTGAGTGCAGAGCCAGGAGTAACCCCTGAGATGTGGCCCAAACAACAAAAACAAAAGCATAGACTTTAGTATATTAATAATAACTTTGTTGACTTACTTTGAAATATTTACTTACTCAAATCTTGATTTAGTACTTAGGTGTCAGTGTGGGAAATACATTGGTGAACAAGACAATCAAGATTACTGAGGTTTTAATGGAATGTACCTTCAAGGGAAGATAGTGGAAAATAATAAATGAAAGCTGTAAAAATTGGGGTCAGAGGGGCCAGGATGATAGTGCAAGTGGTAAAGCATCTGCCTTGCTGTTGCTAGCCTAGGACAGACCTGGGATTGATCCCCAGGCATCCCATATGGTTCCCCAAGTCAGAAGTGATTTCTGAGTGCATAGCCAAGAGTAACCTCTGAGCGTCACCAGGTGAGGCCCAAGAATCAAATAATAATAATAATAATAATAATAATAATAATAACTCAACTCAACAGGGTTTGAATTCCAGCATTCCATATGGTCTCTTGAGCCCACAAGAAGTGATTTTTGAGCACAGATCGAAGAGTAACCTTTGGTCTCAAATCCCCCCCCCCCTCCGCCAAAGCTGTGAAAATAAATTGCCCCTAGTAATCTTACGTTTAGAAAGCATGCATATTAGGGGCCAGAGTGGTGGCACAAGTGGTAAGCCCTTTACCTTGCATGTGCTAATCTAGCAGGGACAGCAATTCAATCCCCCAGGTCCCATATGGTTCCTCAAGCCAGGAGCGATTTCTGAGCGCATAGCCAGGAGTAACCCCTGAGCATCATTGGGTGTGGCCCAAAAAGCAAAAACAAAAAATCAAACAAACAAAAACAAAAAACAGAAAGCATGCATATTAGACCCTTGGACTTATCCCAAGGGTGCTGCATTTAAACTGAATGCGCAGAAAAGTGCATCTTGTGACTACTACACCTGAGGCTCAGGTAATAGAAAAGCAGAGATAGAATTAACCAAAGGTTTCAATACATGACTGACTTGATTCATATTTAATCAGAAGCCATTATAAGTAGACATTTGAGTGAAGAGAAGTAATTTATAAAGTGATGAAAGATCTAGGTAGGCTCTAAATGAGAATCTTTTTGTGAGATGTATAGCCACAAGTAGTTGAGTACTGAATATGTTAGGTTTTTTCCTGGATACTCTGGATATCCTTCATCAAAGAACTTCTCTCACATGAATAAAGAAGAAAGAGATTTGGTAAATTTTATTCAACGCAATAACAAAAGTTATTAGAAGATTTAAAATTGGAAAACACCAAAGTAAAATGTGGATTTTTCTCAAAAAAGCAAATGATTTGAATTTTTGTAAATACAATTAAAATCACTGGAAATCTTTATGAAAGGTGATTATTAAGAGAAAAATACTTACATTAAAGCATGTCAATGTTGACATCAATGTTTTAATTTATTTCTCTATTTAATTTATTTTTCTTTGGGGGAATTTGGGATTCCAAGGAGAAAACCTAGGATCTTATATATACAAGACACATTTTATATTACTGAGCTACATCTCTCATTTTTTTTTTGTTTTTTGTTTTTGTTTTTGGACCACACCCCGCTCAGGGGTTACTCCTGGCTAATTCACTCAGAAGTCGCTCCTGGCAGGCACGGGGGACCATATGGGGAACCGGGGGATTGAACCACAGTCCATCCTAGGTTAGCGAAGGTACCTTACCTCCAGCGCCACCGCCCGGCCCCTACATCTCTTATTTTTTAATTATTAACTGTTAAATTCCAGAGAAGAGCTACTATATTTTTCACTCACATACAGTTTTTAATCACCTATCATTCTTCACATGTAAATAAAACAGTACAAAAATCGGTATCTAAATATATTATAGTAGAGGATATTACTAGAGAGGAAATGAATTTTTATTGACCTTATATTTTAGAACATCTATGCCATGAAAACCTCACTTTCATATCAAGGCCTAGAGGTCAGTGTTTGAGGATTTTGTTCCCTCTGTTTCACTTAGATGCTTGATTTGGGGGAAAATTATCTTTCTTGACCATAGGTCATTCATATCGATAAATAACCTCCCTGTAAGATGGATACACTCATTCAGCAAATCACTGCAATTACAGATGACAGACTTGATGGGTTTGGGCAATGGAAAGATGCTGGCTTCAGCTCCTTTATTAGCTAAGTGCTGGAAAATTGAGATAGCTTAAATCCATCCTTGAGAAACTCGTGATTGTTTTTCTTTATAGTCTATTTTTAAGAGTTGTAAATGAAACAAATAACTGTCAAAACCCTTATCAAAGAGGTAGTTTCAGCAAAGGCATTCATAAAAAGAAACAGCAAGTGCTTTTTTTTTTCCTCATGCAGAATTTATTTCTTAGAAGTGAGCATGGAAGATTGGGGGGAGGTGCCATTTTCAAAAGTCACAACAAATAGATGCCATGTCTTGTCTTTTGGTTGGTGAAATCATCACCTTTCTTGTATCCTGTAGATACATTTTATCACTTCATTTTAGACTATTTAAAAGATTGTGTTTTAAATAATTTATAAACAAAAGGTTATTTAAACAGTTGGTTAAGCATGTGATAATGCATCAATGATGCAAAGTAGGGATGCTGGCCAGGAAAAGGTGGGGATTGTGAAGAAATCTAGCTGGCTAAGTGCTGCTTGGCTTGTAGCCCTGAGATGGTGTTTACCAGGACAGGGGGAATGTTATTTAGGTCTTGATTACCACTGTGGGCCTTCCCAGAAACAGATCTTATTGCTGACACTGAGCCAAGAGGAAGAGAAAGTCTAACTCTGCCTTCTCTTTGGTTTTCAGCAGCTATTTCTCCAGCCTGGCGTCCACTGGCTCTGACCTTCCTGGCTTTCTGCTTGGCACTGCTGATTGGCCTAGCTGCACTGGGAATTGTGTGTAAGTCTGCATTCTGACTCGGGGGTTGGGGGACAGACTGGTTCCAAGATTTATCTAGGAAGAGAAATATTTGCTATGGATTGAAAGAAAAAAATTTAATTCTAGAGCCTGTGGATAATTTTAGGTACTTTTGTTTTAGTGTATTTACTTAAATGATTAATAGTGGAAAAAGTCTCAAAACACAGTAGTTACTTTCCAGGTAGACTTTTACCTTCTGTTTTAATGCAAACAAACTTTTTTGGGGTGTTTTTTTTTTGGGGGGGGGCACACCTGTTTGACGCTCAGGAGTTACTCCTGGCTAAGCGCTCAGAAATCGCCCCTGGCTTGGAAGGACCATATGGGACACCGGGGGATCGAACTGAGGTCCTTCCTTGGTAAGTGCTTGCAAGACAGACACCTTACCTCTAGCGCCACCTCTCCGCCCCCCCTTTTTGTTGTTGTTGTTGTTTGTTTGGGGACCACAGGCTGTGACTCTCAGGGGTTACTCCTGGCTATGGGCTCAAAAATGGTTCCTGGATCAGGAACCAATCATCTATGGCAATGAGGTTTTTTTCAGTATAAATTACTTTTTGCAGACAGAGCAATTTAAAATAAGAATATAAATTTTAAAATGAAAATTTGGTATCAGATAATATTTAATTAAATTCTTTCAGTTAATAAAAAGCTGTCTTTGTAGAATTCTAAAAATTATAGAATCATTTAACAAACCTATGAAAAGCAAGCAAGTAAAATGCACATGTAAAAACTCTTTTTAGTTTTAGACTTAGAAAGTCAAGTTCAAAATTTTTTAAAAATTGATTAATTTGGGGCCGGGTGGTGGCGCTAGAGGTAAGGTGCCTGCCTTGCCTGCGCTAGCCTTGGACAGACTGCAGTTTGATCCCCTGGTGTCCCATATGGTCCTCCAAGCCAGGAGCGACTTCTGAGAGCATAGCCAGGAGTAATCCCTGACCATAACCGGGTTTGGCCCCAAAACAAACAAAAAAAATTGGTTACTTTACTTATATTTTTCTTCAATTGTTAGGAGGGCATATAAAATTATTGATTTAATTTGGATTTGGGGCCATAGCCAATGATGCTGAGGAGCTATTACTGTTGGTGTCTGAGATTTAATTAAGGTTCGGCTTTGAAAAGAAAGCTCTTGTTCTCTATCACACCAAGAACAAGTTTTCATGCAAAATATTAGAGAAAATATACCAACTTTTGTTTGTGACCTAAAATGTTGAATGGTTTTATTTCAACTGATAGTTTTGAAAATATCAATTTTTAGAGCTTTAAAAGAATATTCATGATTTATGAAAGATTTATTAGATTAAAATTTGGAAAAAAAACAGCTGAAATTTTCTGTTCAAGTGATATTAGGGAATGCGCTTTTTTTGTCACTGGATCTAGTTAAAAATACCTATGAAAATACAGATAGGGTAATATGACTATTTTAGTGACTAAGTAATAAACAATATATTGTAGTACATTCTTTTTAATGGTCAATAATAAAATGAAAAAAATTTTTTTTTTGTTTTTGGGTCACACCCAGCAGCACTCAGGGTTTACTCCTGGCTCTACACTCAGAAATCACTCCTGGCAGGCTCAGGGACCATATGGGATGCCGGGATTTGAACCACTGATCTTCTGCATGCAAGGCAAACACTTTACCTCCATGCTATCTCTCTGGTCCCAGAAATGAAATTTTTTTTATTTAGATTGAGTATTGATTTGAGTGTGTTAATAAAAATATTTACTGAATAGTAAATACAGTTAAGGAATTCATTCCTGACATTAGAGAGTATTATGACTCCACATTTTTTGGAAAGGCAAAGTGAGAATCATTAATATCCTGAAGTCAAAGCAGGTCATTATATAGAGACACTAGACCTGAATAAGGAAGGGCACTATATTCAAACTTGAGATCTTAAGAAATGTATTATTGGGAGATGGGCAATAGAGCAGTGGTAGGGCGTTTGCTTTGCATGAGACTGACCCAGGAGAGCCCTCAGATCCCTGGTGGCTTATATGGTCCCTTAAGCCAGGAGCGAGTTCTGAGCGCATAGCCAGGAGTAACCCCTGAGCGCCACTGGGTGTGGCCCCAAAACCAAAAGATAAAAAATAACAAAACAAGACATGGGACCGGAGAGGTGGCGCTAGAGGTAAGGCATATGCCTTGCAAGTGCTAGCTTAGGACAGACTGCTGTCCGATCCCTTGCGTCCCATATGGTCCCCCCAAGCCAGGAACAATTTCTGAGCCCAGAGCCAGAGTAACCCTTGAGCGTCAAATGGGTGTGCCCTCCCCCCCCAAAAAAAAAACAGAAAAAAAAAGAAAAATGTATTAGTTTGCCTTTCCCTTATATATAGACCTTAAAAATTGGAAATGGCAATAAAATTGTGTACTGTCTGACTTTTCAACTTGGGTTAGTTTTTCAGGTTTACCAGCTCTCCAATACTCAGAAAGACACCATCTCTCAAAAGGAAGAAAAGTTGGGGAACCTATCCCAACAGCTGCAATTTCTTCAAGATCAAAACAGGAAGTTGACAGAAACTCTGAAGCGTGTGGCTGAGAAACTTTGTCGTGAACTCTACAACAAAACTGGAGGTGAGAGTTCTGGGCACTAACAGGAAAGCTCAGTATAGGGTTGGTCTCTCTTATCAGGGCTCCCTCCAGTGAACCTCATTTGGCTTACCTGATAAATATAGTAAAGATTTGAGTATCCAGGTTATCAGTGATTATGGGAACATGTAGTTCAGATACACATAGGGTTGTTTTGTTTGTTTGTGTTGTTGTTTATTTTGGTTTTGTTTATGGCTAAATCCAGCATCCTGGCTCTGCACTCAGGAATTACTCCTGGGAGTGTTAAGGGATGCTGGAACCTGAATAGGTGGCATACAGTGTACTATCCGGACCCACACAGGTCTTTTTTTTTTTCTTTCATTTATTTGTTTTGGGGCTTCACCTGGCGGTGCTCAGGGGTTACTCCTGGCGCTGTGGTCAGGGGTCATTTCTGGTGATGCTCTGAAGACTATATAGGATGCTAGGAACGAACTCAGATCAGCAGCATGTAAGGCAAACTTTCTACCTTCTGTACTATCATCCCAGACCCACACAGGTCTTTTTTGACTTGAAATAGTTTAAACAGGGGCTGGAGCAATAACGCAGCTGTAGGGAGTTTGCCTTGCAAGCGGCTGATCCATGACGGACCTCGGTTCAATCCCTGCGTCCCTTATGGTCCCCCAAACCAGGAGTAATTTCTGAGCACATAGCCAGTAGTAATCCCTGAGCAACACCGGGTGTGTCCCCCAAACAAAAATAAAGACAATTTTTGAATCACTTAAATAACAAGTAAATAAAATACACTGGTTCTAATTTATCTTGGCACATAGAAATCTGAAAGTTTCATAAATGTGTTTACAAATCCTTCCTCACTAAGTAATTAAGGATTATAGTTCTAGAATTTTAAAAATAACTTTAAGGATCAGGTTTAAAATGCTGATAAGTTGAATCAGATTTCTATAGTATTTGTGTAGGTACCCCCAAATCTGTAATAAGGACCTTCTATGATGGTGAATGATGTCTATGGTAGACATAGGTGTTTGGATAAATATTACTTAGAGAAACATATAAGAAGCATTTCAGTCTCATATTTTCTTTGCCTTTCATTCTCTTGGAGTTTCATATTATCCAACTCAGTCTAATTCAACCCCTTCCATTGCATGTATTGGGGACAATATGATATAATGTAAGTAATACAATACAATACAATATAAGTCTCCAATTTTATTATATTCTAGGGACTCTAAAGTGGGGAGATAAAATGATGTATCCTTGTCTTCCCTTCCCCCGCACACACACAACTTTTCCTGCCCTAACCAGATAGCCTAGTTGCAGGATTTTTCATTTAAGTCGTATCAATGAACACACTTTCATTTCTCAGTGGCTCTTTCCAACTGAACTAATGATCTCATTATTCATAAATGTTTTCCTATTGTTCTTCAACTTCATTGATGAATAATCAATGAACATATTTGTGCACTTAATTACTTAATATTGTAGCGCAATACTTTGGTGCATATATGCATTGTGGGAAAATTATAAAAATTATAATAAATGCTTCCATAATCTTGCATAATTTTTCTTATGAATTTTCTGAGAACTCAATAAATATTCTTTGTTTGGGTGACATAATATCAAAAGAAAACTCAAAATTCTTCTAAATCTATAATTGCCGAAATTTGCATCTGATTGCACATAATAATAATTAAAAAAACATTATACAGGGGCTGTAGCGGTGGCTCAGCGACACGGTGATTGTCTTGCAAGAGGCTGACACAGGACATCCTTGGTTTGATCCCCTGATGTCCCATATGGCCTCCCAAGCCAGGATCGATTTCTGAGAGCTAGCCAGAAGTAACCCCTGAACATCAGTGGGTATGACCAAAACCAAAGAAACAACAACAACAACAAAATCATTATACAGATGAACTATATATAAAACTAATTGGGGCCAGGGATGAAAGTCAAAGGGCTTAGTCATTTGCTGTGCTTTGAGGCCAAAGTTCAAACTCCAGCAATTGCATGGTCCCTTGAGAAGACAACCCTGACCACCAAGCCAAGAGTCGCCCTGTCCACTGAGGAATGTGTAGTTAAACCCAACAAAGAATATATATGCAAATATAATAATGATAGTCTTTACTCCTATGAAACTAGTAAAAAGGGGCCCAGGAGATAGCATGGAGGTAGGGCGTTTGCCTTTCATGTAAA
>PVKC010044650.1:0-11660 GCA_004027635.1 Crocidura indochinensis | reverse complement strand
TCTTGTATCCTAGGCACTATTTCTTTTGAGGTGCAGAAACTTCTCAGTCTAATGTATTCCCATCTGTTGATCTCTGCTTCCACTTGTTTGGAAAGAGTAGTTTCCTCCTTGAAGATGCCCTTTGTCTCGATGTCATGAATTGTTTTGCCAACATGTTGTTCTATATACCTTATGGTATCAGGTCTGATATCGAGGTCTTGAATCCATTTGGATTTCACCTTCGTACATGATGTTAACTGGGGGTCTATGTTCGCTTTTTTGCAAGTGGCTAACCAGTTCTGCCAGCACCACTTGTTGAAGAGGCTTTCCCTATTCCACTTAGGATTTCTTGCTCCTTTGTCAAAAATAAGGTACTTGTATGTCTGGGGGACAATATCTGAGAATTCAAGCCTATTCCACTGATCTGAAGGTCTGTCTTTATTCCAATACCATGCTGTATAACCATAATTTTCACATCTAGAGTACTAAACAATATAATAATGAGCACTAGAAGAGGAGTTTACCCTAAGAAGTTTCATCCACTGTGTCTTGTGCATCAAGGCTCCTTTCCAGAAAGGTAACTGACAGTGTGGGCATTATAAAATGAGTAACATAGCTTACATTGAAAAAGGAGAAAAAAGGGGCCCGGGAGATAGCATGGAGGTGAGGCGTTTGCCTTTCATGCAAAAGGTCATCCGTTCAAATCCTGGTGCTCCATATGGTCCCCCGTGCCTGCCAGGAGCAATTTCTGAGCACGAAGCCAGGAGTAACCCCTGAGCACTGCCGGGTGTGACCCAAAAACCAAAAAAAAAAAAAAGAAAAAGGAGAAAAAGGGGGGGGGAATTAAGATAATAGTAATTTTCAAAAACATACTCAATGAACAGGGCCTGTAACAAAAGTCTATGGTGTGCCTTGCCTATTTCAGTGGTCTCTATGGTCATAAGCTTTAGATCATAGTAGCAGAAATAATCAAAAGGAATTGGATAAATTGAAATATTTTGTCAATACATTGTCATAATGTGCACTGTATTTGGAGTTTAATAAAGCACTGAATTGTGATTTTAGAGTACTGAACCTATATCTCCAAGAACCTCTGTGGATAAAGAAGTTGAAGAGCTATTTTATACATAGTAAAATTAAGGCACTAAGACATACTTATAGTGAGCATTGCAATGGGAGTGTATGGCTTCCAATTATATTCTGCACCTGATTCTGTGGATAAAAACATTAGAATATTATTAAAGGCCTTTGGAGTGAGAGGTTAATTGAACATCTGTATTATCTAAACAGTTATTTCTGGTGTTGTAGGTTTCTTTGTAGTAAAAAAGAAAAAAGGCATTGTGTTTCTCCTCTTGAGTTTGATTTGTTCCTTTCTCCTTGCTATACCCTGGCACTTATGGATTAGAGTATCTACTCTTTAGACCATGGTTTTTTCATACAGTTATTATAAATATCACATATAAGTAATATCATTCTGTCTCTACACTTCTGCCTTACTTCACTTAACATAATATTTTCTAGTTCCATCCATGTTGATGAAAATTGCAAATTACTCCTGAATCTGAGCTCAGAAATCACTCCTGGCAGGCATAGGGAACCATATGGGATGCAAGGGATCAAACTACCATCCATCTTAGATCGGCTGCATACAAGACAAGTGCTCTACCTCTGTGCTATCTTTCTGGCCCTCTTTAGGGTTTTTCAAATGTATATCATCATATCATCTGCAAATAGAGATAGTTTGACTTCCTCTTTCCCTATTTGAATTTCTTTTATTTCCTTCTCTTGCTAATTGCTATTGCTAGAACTTCTGGTACTATGTTGAATAAGAGTAAAGACACTGAGCATCCTTTGCCTAGTGCATGACCTTAGTAGAAATGTTTTCATTGATATTTTTTAAGAAAATTATTGACATAGAAGGTTGTTGTGCTATTATATTGTGTAGGGTTGTTGTTACATTTGGGGATTTGATTTGTATAATTGATCTCTGAGTAGTTCATTTAGTTAGTTTGGTTAGCACAAATATTATGAGTTATTTTCTTCTGAGAATGTTTTTTAATCCTTCCTCCCATGTACCTGAGAGTTTTTCTCAGTAGTGGATTCTAGGCTGGAAATTTCTTTAATTTAAATGTGTCATTCCACTGTCTTCTTACTGAATTATATCAAATGGAAGCTCTGATATGATTCTTATGTCCCTTCCTTTGTAGTTGAGTGTTTTCCTCCCTTATTGCCTTGAAGAATTCATCTCTCTCTTTGTTTATTGCCATTTGGATTACTATATATCTTTGTGTTGATCTGTTAGGCTCTATTTTGTTTGGTATGTTTTTGCCTCTTGGATTTGTACAACTGTCTCTTTTTTTTCAAAGAGTGGGAAAATTCTCTACTATTAAATTGTCTCTTTCATTCGAATAGTCAAATTATAAGAAATCCTGACACTTTTTAATTTAAAGCACAGAAGATTAGATTAATAAATTAAATTAAGAGAAGAATTCTATAAATTGGAGACCAAAGGAAAGTAATAAGAAAAGAAACTGCAGATCAAAGATTTGTTCTGTAAATGGTGAGACAGCAATGAAAAGTTTTAAGCAGAATTGAAATTTTGCCACTTGATTAAGTGTGTGTTTAAAATGGTAAATGGAGGGCTGGAGAGATAGCATAGCGGTAGGGCCTTTGCCTTGCATGCAGAAGGACAGTGGTTTGAATCCCAGCATCCCATATAGTCCCCTGAGCCTGCCAGGAGTGATTTCTGAGTGTAGAGCCAGGAGTAACCTCTGAGCACTGTGGGTGTGTCCCAAAAACAAACAAAAAAAATTTAAATAAAATGGTAAACATGAAAAATCTAAAAGTATGTGTAAGTATAAAAGTGCTAAAATAGCCAGAAAGTGAAGAGATAGTACAGCAGATTCAGTGCTTTCCTTGCACTGTGTGTTCAGTGCCCAGCATACCAGATGGTTCCCTGATTCTACAAGGAATAATCCCTCAACTGGTCACCCACATGCTAAAAAGCAAACTTGGAACTCTCTCTAACACCATGCACAAAGGTCAAATCAAAATGTAATAAAGACCTTGATATCAGACCCCAAACTATAAGGTATATATAAAAAAATATAGGAGAAACACTCCATAAAACTAAGGTCATCTTTAAGACGGAAACATCACTGTCCAAACAAGGGAAAGCAGAGATAATTAAACTGAGAAGTTTCAGTACTTCAAAGGAAGCAGTGACTAGAGAAAAAAGGTTACGTGTGAAATGGGAGAAACTATTCACACAACACCCATCAGATAAGGGGCTAATATCTAAGATATAAAAGGTACTGACAAAACTTAACAAGAAAAAAACATATAACCCCATCTCAAAATGGGGATAAGAAATGAGCAGACATGTTCTCAAAGAAGAAATACATATGGCCAAAAGACACATGAAAAACACAGAAGAAAGCACTAGGCATCTATTATTATTCTTTGATGTGAGTTTTGGAAGATTCTTTCTACCAAATCCTAGTAATTATGCACAGGATGATATATTTATTCTACTGGAATCAAGCATAGTTATAGCAACCCATCTTAAAAACAAAACTAAGAGCAAGAATGTAGTGGTGGTGCACAATATCTCAACACTATCCACTAATAAGTATGCTTGTTATAGAATGAAGAAAGCATTTTTCAGTTATGATCTCTCATTTCCTGCTTAACTTTCTCATCCAGGCTAAGCAGAAATCTGTTCAGTCCTTTGCAGATGCATATAACCCAGAACATTAGTACATTGGGAAAGGTGTTTGGCTTTCACATTGTTGACAAGAGTTCGATCCCTGGCATCACATCCCTTAGCATCATCCCAAGCCTACCAAGAGTCATTTCTGAAAGAAGAGCCAAAGGTAGCCCCAAAGTGTCATTGGGTGTGGCTCAAACAACAAAAACAAACAAAAGTCTATTGCAGACTCGGTAATGTGTCCTGAATTCTCTTTTCAACATCCTTAAAAAGAAGAATGCATAGGACAGGTATGTTACTCAAAGGATACTTCACATTCCTAGAATTGCACAAAGCCCTATTTCTGTTCCTTGGCATGACAAAGTCCCTAAGTACTATCAGTACTATCAACCAAATACTAAACCATGAACCAGCACCATCATGGCTAGCCATACAATAAAATCTATTTACTATTTAAATTTACTCTGGTATTTCAGAAATAATTTGGGTGCATTCCTGGCAAACCTGGACTAATGATCAACTAGTACTTTTTTTTAATTCACAATACTACTGGGGAAAAATATTACTCAACAAAACTGAATTTAATTTGAAAAAGAAAAACACTTAAAATATATTTTTAAATCCCTTCACCTTTACCCCCTTCCTTTTTTATTTCCCTTTCAATAAACAACAACTATAACTTCCATTTTACCCAATTTATTTTGTAGGCTCTACTAATAAAGAATGATCTACCATGCTTTAAATACCCATTATTCTATTTCTTTTTCTCCTCTGTTTATAAAAATTATGGCAAATTATTATGTCATCAGTTTCCATCACCAAACATAATAAACAAAAGATCGGCTATTTTTCCAGCAGTTTCAAGATTTCTTTTTCCTCTTCTTCTTATTGTACACTCATGTATGTTCTTGATAGAAAAAGTATTCACAGGAAAAAAAGCTTATTTTTAATAATACAGTAAGAAGCCAATTTTCAGTTTTGTGTCTAAAATAATGAGCACATCTGAAATATGGCCTAAATCCAATCAGACCAAAACAAAACTATGAGGGCAAACAATTTATTTGAAAAGAAGATACTATTGCCAAAATGACTATTTGTTTGGAAAGCAACAACACACACACTATAAAGATAAGATGATTGAAATATATTACACTGATTTATGCAGCTGACTAATATTTTTGTTAGCAGAAGAAAGGCATTAATTTTATCAGGTAATTCTCTTATCAAAATAAATTTTAGAATAAGCATATTGAGAATTATGTAGCATCTAGATTTATTAGTGATAACATTTTACAGGTGTCCTCACCACAGTCTTTCCAAGTGCAATGAATGGTTCACTGGGGCTTTGACCAACACTAGACTGAAAAGATTATATTGAATACAGGAAACTGTTCTCCTACATATGCTTTATTTCCATTCATCCTCTAATGCACTGTGTTCAAAGAAAAAGTGACAGAGCTAAAATTCAAACCTGGACATTCTGACTCCACTGCTCACCAGCATGCTAGGCTCTTGGTGTCTCAATTTCATCAACAGTTAAATGGAAATCACAATAATACTCTACTAAATGGCATATTATAAAGTTCAGAAAGTACCTACTATTGCTTCAAATGCATTATAAATTGTCAATGCCTATCAACTGCTAATCTCTTCAAAGAGAACCAAAGACAAAAGCATGCTTTATTGATATCAGGATTGTCAGGATTGAATAGTCAGTGACCAACTACACTAAATCCCATAACTGAGAGGCTTAGACAACTATAGGACAAAGGTTCTTGGAACTGGGATGATAGTAAAAGGATGAGGGTACATGCCTGCCACCTTAATACCACATGGCCTCCCAAGAATTACCAAGCATAGGACAAGAAGCCTCAAACACTTCCCTGATGTTCTCTGACTCTGAAGGGCCCCAGAAACTCTGCATTTTAGGACCCTCATGTTGGATCGCTAGCAATATTGGAAGAGTATCACTGGAAGTGGTTCCCCAAGCCTGAGCAACATTTATGAGGAAAAGAGAACTTCCGCCCTTCCAAATCCCACCAACAATCTACAATTACAACATACAGCACAAGTTAAAAAAAGGGAAACAGAGAGGTAGTGTGTAATCTTACAGGACTATATTTTATATATAATATTTGGAGTCAGACTTTAAAAAATATGATGCTATGAAGTTATTTCAACTGTGATCAATTGATAGCTACACAGTTTCTTAAAAATAGAATAGAATTTGGGGAACTATGCACTTCCATAGAGCAATATACTTCTTATGACCCCCCAATAGCTTAACAATCAAGCAAGATGTCATCGATGAAGTAATTGTTATCTGTATTCTTAATTCTTTTCAGAGTGGAGGTGAATACTCTCCTCCCACTCTCCATCCTTCCAGAGGACTCAGAAGCCACACCCACATCCCACAACCACAACGTCAACTCATAGGCCAGCTCCAAAGACTAATTTTATCTGCTCAAAAGAAGCAAGCCCAGACCACTAAAATGTATGGGTACACCAGTCACTCTGATGATAACTCTGGAGAGCACATATGGGAAAGGAGAAGGCTGAGTTCATACCACACAGAAGCCCCAACAGCACGCACATCCCATAATTGTCGCCACTCCAAGTGGTCCAACTCCACAATGCTACAACTAATCTCTGTAGACACACTGAAACAAAAACTCTAAGTAGACTATTTGGGGGCTTAAAACTCTGATGTCTTCTTGAAGTAGGATCAGACTGTCTCCACTTACTCCTATATAGTTTCAGAAGTCCCAGCAGCCACACCACATCCCACAGTCACCTCCATATAAAATCATTGGCCCAGCTCTACAGATCCTTGTATTCCTAAAATGTACTGCTACATATGCAGTGATGCAACACCTCCAAATTTCTCAATGCTGACGCCCCAGTAGGAACACAGCAAATTAGATTTGAAAGCAGCATAGGATCCACCTATGTTCAACAAACAAACCCAATAACAAAATGATCAATTAGCAACAAACCTTCGAGCAAAGACTTTAGTTGACCCAATTGTGAGATAAGATCATTTTTACAAATCGCTTTTATTGAAAGTGTTTTTCAATAATTCCATTACCATTTAATTCTGATGAACAATATAAAGTCAAGTATTTTGTGCTAGTCAAAGGGTGGATGGGAAACTGGGGACTATGGTGGAAAGAATGTTACAGTGACTGTGGTATTGGTCTTGGAACATTGAATGACAAAACAAATATATTATGAACAACTTTGTAAATCAAGGTATTTAAATAAAGTAATAATTTTAAAAGGGATCTTTGCTATTATCACATATCCAATAACTTTTCTTAGCCCAAGGTGCTATAATTTTCATTCAGACCTTTAGCATACATTTTTTTGATTAGCTCATTAATGCAGTTTTACAGAGTGACAGCACATTTAAAGCATTGAATTGCAATAAAATGATGCCACAATACATGGTCACTCTTGATATAAGAAATAGAAATATTCACAATGTGGCACAAGTGCTAGGGTGTCTACCTTGTACATGCTAACCTAGAATGGACTATAGTTTGATCCTCCAGTGTCCCATATGGTACCCCAAGCCAGGAGCGATTTCTGAGCATATAGCCAGAAGTGACACTGTGTAAGTTCCAAGTCTCGGTCTCATGGTACTTTGTGGCCACAATCTTCAAGTTTTTCCTGCTCATGAAGAACTTTAGAATAGACTCTTTCATAATGAAAGTAATACTGGCCAAGCATTTAAACATAGTGCTCTTATATAAGAAAAGATAGCTGAATGTCTTTTGGTCTTCATACTGTTTCCTAAAAAATAAATTGGCCTCGCTAGGCTATTGACAGTGCTCCAAATCCTTTCCAAGCCTTCCTCTCTTGGAGTTGAAGCTGTCTTTATTACAGTAGTTACTACTAATAGCTCTATGGCAAACCAAGGCAACCCTTGAAATAAGAAGCTAACAATCCCTGACTTTGAGCTTTCCCAGAATCTGTGCTCTGCTATTATGGTTCAATTCTCCAAATTGCTGTGTATTACATAAGTTTAAACTTCAGATTCATAAGTCTCTAGTATGACTATGTTGAGGAAACTTTCACATGAACCAGTGATAAGTCACATAGCATGTTCTGAGAGTTAGTAGGACTTGAGTTTATTATGCTGGCAGACCCAACAGAGCTTATGCTTCCAAACTAGGCCCCAAATAGCAGCAAAGTTTCATTTCTGGTACATATATATATATATATATATATATATATATATATATATGTGTGTGTGTGTGTGTGTGTGTGTGTGTGTGTGTGTGTGTATTTTTTTATTTAAACACCATGGTTACAAGGTTGTTCATAATATTTCCCCATAGATCAAGATCAAGTTGGTCATGTATAACTTACAGTCATATGTATAACAGCATAACTATAACAACAACATAGTATAATAATATTCACCAGTGTCAACAGTTTCTCTCTCTTTCTCTCTCTCACTCTCTCTCTGTCTCTTCTCTCTCTTTAAAGTATATTTTGTGTGGATCAAAGTCCCATATCTTTGTACCAGTTTATATGCTAAGTCTTTGGGAAAAAAATTCTTTAAAACTAAACTCAATTTCTACCATTGAAGTAATCCGTCCCCAGGAGAGGTTCACTGATGGAGGAAGGTAAGACGAGTTCTCTCCCCTCCAGCTCGGTGAACACGTCTACCACCCAGTAACCAGCGGTTCTGAGGTTAATCGGTGGGTAAGCAGCTCACGGAGAGTCAGACTTGTGGAAATATCAGCTTTATTCGGTGGAAAGAACTGAGGTCCAATGACTCAGCATCAGTTCCAACCAAAAGCCCCTAACCTCCCACAGACCCTGGTTTTATACCCAAGAATCAGGTACCACCCTAGGGTAGGGACAGTAACATACTAATCCCAAGAAATGTTTACATATACAACAACTCTGCCAGGTTACACCCTAGGGTAGGGTCCAATCACTGATCAGGGTAGGATCAGGGTAGGTCCAGAAATGTTTATACATAAAAATTCCAAATCATGATAAGATTAGAAATGTTTACATATGCAACATACCATCATTTATTCTCTCTTGAGTTTCTTCTTGTTAAACTCTGCAGTAGAGTTTAATATCTTCGTTACTTTTAGTTTTTTTGTGGTATTTCTCCCATAGATTGATTATGGTTTTCCCCCATTCTTAGATCTTTTAATGTTTAGTTCCTACTGTTTGAACAAACTTCTAAGTTTGCTCATTTTTATTGATTTCTATGAATATGTATACATTATAACGTTGTATCAAACTACAGAAAGATTTTTATTTCTATTAATGTTGTTTCAATTATTAAATATAAGGTCCTAGGTGTGGGTGAGGCCTTTCTCAGCACAAAACCCTTTAACTGACAGGTTTGAAGATGTCACAGGATAACAGCGTGGAAATGATCACAAGCAGTCGGTTTATTCCATGGCCCTAACCGCCATGTGCAGACTGCGCTATGTTTGCCAAATTCATCTCTTTCTTTCAAGAGCTCTCTCTGTGTTCCCTGTTACTTTTTTCTCTGTCCCTTACCCCAGACAACACCTTTATTCCAAACCTCAGACCCCTCCCAGGTATGGGTGGGTCTGACCATCCAGATGGGATAAACAGGAAGTTGAAGGAGGAGATACCACATTCACAATTATTAAGACTGCTGAAGTGGTTCTTTTCATTTCAATAATAACCATTTTAATGTTGATGATCCCATTTCTATATTCATTTTGTCCCTCTCCAAGAATTACATTTTTCCTATGCTTATTTCTTTAAGTGTGGGTAGCACTTTCACTGTTGTTTAAATATTAAACATTAATATTTAAGATTATTAAGATTAAGATTAATATTGTCAATATTATAACCATTAATATTAATTATCAATTAATATGATGTTAAATAGTTAGATTTATTTAATTAATTTGACCTTGATTATTCTTTAATTTATTTAATTAATTATTAAATTATTAGTAAAATATTAAAATTAATTAAAATGTTAATGAATTAAAATTAATGTTGATAGTATTGATGTTGATTAATATATAAGATTATTTAAAAACATTAGATTATTTATTCTAAAATAGAAAACAATTCCACTCTGGAATAAACAGAATGTGCAAAAACATGTTTTGAGATGCTAGATTATCCAGTGGATGTTATTTATTTAATAAACACTTACTGTCATGTTAGAAAGATAACACAGTAGTAATAAGGTTCTTGCCTTGCAAGCAACAGATCCTATTTTGAACCCTAGCAACATATTTATACCATACATACATGGCAGAGTGATTATTGATTATGGAACTAGAAATAAACCCTGAGAACTGCTGAGGGTAGACCCAAAACAAACAAATAAATAAATAAGTAAATGAATAAATAAATAAAAATACTTATAATGTCATATTTATTTTATTCCATTAGTTTGTTAATCCAAAATTTAGAAATGTTATTATCACTTCCACATCCATTGCCCCCTAATCTTCTATCTTTGGCAGCTCTGAGCTACCCAACCAATATCAGTATTATCATTACATATTCATACCTGTTTTCTCTTTGCATTTGATCTTTCAATAATTTGATATATTCTGAATTGATAAATTCATCAACTGCTGTCATTTTTATTTATTTGCACTCATGCTATTAACACTTCCATTATTCTAATTCTTGCTAGTTTACCAGGGTTTTTGAATACATGTTTTAAGATACAAATTGGCATACACTGTGAAATCACTCAAGTATAGAAGAAATGATTAAGGTCTTTATTCTCTACTTTTGTTTTACTCTATTTTCTCTATCATGGCTTTTGTGTTAAATAAAATTATACTCCCTTAAATCATTCCTAATTTCTTTTTCCTTTTTTCTTCAGAACAGTTTTTTAAGTCTTAGTGTTTTAAAACATTTTTAATTTCTGTTAACTTTTAATTCCTATTTGAGAGGCCAATTTCTTCCTTAAGTGCATTTCTATTAGATTTCTTTCATTAATCTAGTATTTTCTAACTTGGAGCCAACTGAAAAGACTTTTACCTGATATAACTCTACATCTCCTATTTAGAGTTAGATCAAGCACTTTCCCAATTAAATTAAGTCTTTAGACTTCTTAAAAGACAGGTTCATGGACCCTCACATTTTTAATTCATGTTAATATTTCTTAGGTGGTAGTTCTCTGGTTATTAAATGATCCACTTTCCTAGTATTCTAATATAAACTTATATGAACCACTCAATCTTAAACAAATTTTATACTTCAGCAGGATATTACTTAACAAAAATTAACTAGGGAAAAAGAACTCAGGGTGTCAATATATATAGTGAAAAATAGCCAATATCTTAACTCCCCTAAATCTGGATCTTAACGTACTAAGGTGCATACATGCAATTTAACTGAAACCCCTTTTTTAAAATCACACTTTCTAGTTTGGTCATAAAGGAAAGAAATCTTCCAGTCTGATGTTTATACTCAAACTTGGTGATACTATGATTTCATGTATTTTTATTGTTAATTTGCTGGAATGAGGAGAGGAAAATTTTATTTTGGGGATGAAATGCTTTGTGCTGAAGGAGAGTTATTTTTCTTATTCATATCCTTTAGCACTTATGAGATTTAAAAGCAATAAAATATCTCCACCTAAATTTTTGTGGAGCTGAAAAACATAAGGGAAACAAAACTATGTTCATGGGAGTCAAAAGGGAAAAAATCATTTAACACCATTAGCCTTGGGGGTCCCAAGTGAACACATAAAACACATTGTACTTCCCTGTTTGAAAGTATAACCAGAATCTATCCAATGCCAAACATGTGGAATGTGAACAACCCAATCAATTAGTCACCTAATAGTCAGTCTACAAGATGCCAAACATCTGGATATTTGAAAACTTCCAGATGAATGAGTGAATTTTTCACTTTTCTTCTGAATGTTTTTGGCAGCCTCTGAACACATTCAACTGTGACACTTTTGATAGTGTTGTTACTTTCAAGCTTC
>PVKC010044649.1:0-11549 GCA_004027635.1 Crocidura indochinensis | reverse complement strand
ATTTGCAGCAGAAAGGGGTCGGGTAGATTTCTTGCACTGGGAGTCCTTTCGGAGCTGAATAGGGTAGCCATCTACATAGGTAGGCCTCACTACCATATTGCTTAGTACTTGAGATGTGAAAACTATGTATATCCTAAAATACTCCAGCCATTATCTAACCCTGAAATCCTCATTTAGCAGGGTCCAACCCCATCACTGATAAAGTGCCTTCCTTTTCCATGTATAGTTGTAATTCATGGAGAAGTAGAGTTTGGGCTTATTTGTTGAATTATTGGTCTTGAACCAACAACTTGTGTGGCAGTCCTCGGGCCACAAAGGAAGAAAGATGATAAGGAAGGAAGGTTGTGGATAGAGAGAAAGTGAGACAGTACAGGGATTCAGCTACCTGAGAGCCCGACTAGAACCTCAATTTTAAACCTTTACATTAAACCATTGCCCTGATTAACCAGTGGGACCTCCTAGCACTGCTTGTGAGTTTCACCCAAAGAAGCAATATGAAGATGTTTTTGTTGTAGTAAATGTCTCAGAGAACTACCTAGCTTATTCCAAGGAACTAACTTGAAGTGTACCAACTGCTGAAATTACCTTTACTTCCTTGCTCTTCAACATTTGTCAGGGCAGGGAAAAGAAAACATTTTTGCATATGTTTGAGAAAGAGACTTCTCGGAGTCCCTCTTGAGCTAGTTTTACCATAAATGGGAGAAATTAATCTGGTAAATGGGTTTGCATTTGGGTATCTAATTTTCCAAAGGACACCTGGATTTTTTGACAATAATCATAGAAAGACACTTTTAATAGGTGCTTCACTCCCTTCCTCCATTGCAATGCTTTAACTCTGCCACATGGTACAATGTGCGTCATAGACAACGCATAGATGAAGGAAGCTGATTATGTGCCGATGGGGCTATCTCTGAACACACAGATGACTGAGATATTTGAGCCATGCTCACTAGTTTGCCAATTCTTATTCTAGGAGACCTTGCTTGCTCAAAGCCAAGTTTCATTCCAGCCACTCTACTCACTTCTGCCTCTCTGCTGTCATTGTAATCTCTGTGTACAGGCAGTTATCATCTCTGAGAAACAGTGAAATCACTCTCACTAGTTTGAGGTGAGCATCTACAGTACAGATGATAAATTATCATGAAGCAAGATCTGACAATTCCTTGGATGGGAGTGTTGCACCACATCCAGGAATCCTCAAGGGCTATTCCTCTTGGCACTTGACTCTCAGCAAAACCCTTGTTAGTCATCAGGGAACTCTATGAAATGGCTTGGATATAACTTCTTCTGAGGCAAGAGCCTTATCCCTCATACTAACTCTTTGACCCAAGTGCTAAAAATTGTTGTAGTCTCATATTCAGAAGAGTGACAACTTTGAATACATTTTAACATTGGTTTTCGCTATTAAACAGTAATGACATGAGAAACTATGGTATGAAATTAAAATGATTTGCTTCTTTAGTTACTTTCTAAGCTGTGTGCACAATGATGGTAGAAAATCGCTTGATCAATCATTGTATACCCAGATCCTAGTCATAGAAACACAATGACAGATTAGGAAATGGGACATGCAGCTACTTTAGTCTTATAGTCAAGAATATTTACTTAGCAAATGATCAGAATTTAATTTCAGCACCCAAACCTGCTCTCGTTACTACACGTATAAATTTTTTGGAGCAACCTTTAGATATCCTAGCTGTATACGCCATGTTCCAAATTTACTGTGCTCTCTTGACATTGTTTTGCTTATTCTCTTGGTATAAGAGATGCTGACTGGAAGAGAAAGGGTATCTGTGATTATGTGGGGATACAGCTAGCTGGTCCCTACAGATGCTATTCCGCTCATTTATGTTCTGAGTACTGTCCTTCCTGCAGTATGCCCTTCCTAATGAGCTGAATAATGTCAATGTAATTCCATCCTTATTGGTTCTAGTCAATCCCCTCAGTAAAAATGAAGAGCTAGTGTGAAAATAAAATTCAGAAACTATATCCAGTCCAGTTTCCTACCTTCCTTCTAGTGAATAAATATCACTGTTATTAAATGAAATCTATGACTCCAGCTTAAAATAGTACTCACGTGGAGCAAGAAGGAATACCTGCTTATAAAGTTATATTATCCCTAAATGAATGCAGCTAGGTTGACTTAATTTGAGAAGTTGATCATAATGGGTAACTATTTTCAACTTGAGTAGAAGGGTACCTTAATATAACCAGGATCCTTTATGTGCTCAGCAGGGAAGATCAATAATTAGTCTTAAATTTTCCACTCTGTTTCTGCTGGTAGATAGATTTTCCTCTCAAGAATCCCTTAAGTTTTCTTTTTTTCCCTTCTCTCTAAAGTCTTAGTTTTATGTATCTCTGAAAGGCAACATAAAGATGGCTTTGTCCTTTAACTCAGGCATTTGTTTTATTCACATTTAATGTAATTGTATATGTAGAGGTATATATTTCCAGCTACACTCATATTCCAGGCTGTGTATTTGTCTCCATGATTCATGTTTCTTGGCTCTCTTTTTTGCCTCAGTGTTTCTTTCAGGGGTAGGTGGGTCTGGGCCTCCCCACACAGGGCCTTTTCTGCTCCTTTTCATCTGGCAACTGCCACAGGATGACTGGTTGTGGATGTGACTCTTCAGCGCCACCCACCCATTCTCAAGGCATGTTTATTTGGGCCAGTTTCTATCCTCTTAGTGTTTATCAAAAGCTGTTAAGCTATCCAAATGTAAAGTTAATTTATTCTTTTACTTTTATTCCCAAGAATATAAAATCATATTTAATCTCTGCTTACTATGTCACTTTAAAACTTACATGCTGTTATTGTTATTATATATATATATATATATATATAAAATCCCACAAGATAAGATGAATTTGCTTGATATATATTCAATATTTTAGTGACCAAATATTTACTACATTCTTTGCTTTTCTTTCTTCCTGTGTCTTAATTTTTTTCTGATATTACTCTCTCACGTTTCTTTTCTCAACCTGGTTGATGAACGCTTTAGTAATTTATTCAGAGTTGTTCTATCAGTGTATACTAATTTTGTGGGCCTAAAAAGGTAGTATATTATTTTTTCTTAAAAAGAATTCCTGTTGTTCATGTTATCCTTGTTTGGCAACTATTTTCTCTCTTGTTTTAGACATTCTTTCCTCTTCTTTGGAAGAGAGCATCCTTAAATTTTTTTATTTAATCGCCAACTCATTAAAGGTGTTATTCTATTGTCTTGTAACTTTTTTTTTTGGTTTTTGGGCCACACCCGGTGACACTCAGGGGTTACTCCTGGCTATTCGCTCTGAAGTCGCTCCTGGCAGGCACGGGGGACCATATGGGGAACCGGGGGATCGAACCGCGGTCCGTCCTAGGTTAGCGCAGGCACCTTACCTCCAGCGCCAACGCCCGGCCCCCTTGTCTTGTAACTTCTAAAGTTGTTGTTGATAAGACAGCTTTAAGTCTAAGTGTAATTCCATGGAACATAATTTCTCTTATTTTGATAACTTTGAAGAATGTACACATTTCTAAAGATGTATTTGATTTAACTTAACTGTTTTGATAATATGTTGGGACGTCTCACAACTGTAGTCTAATGTCTCTAACCATAATAGAATAGATTTCAATATTATCTCTTCAAATATTCTCTGCTTGATATTAATTAGCAGATACTTTTACGTCTTCTAACTGGATTGAGTGTACCTTTCACCATCCTCCTATTTACTAATACATTTTCTCTTCATGCTACATTCTAGAGACTCCTAATTTTTCTGTTAACTATATTCTTCAGTTATGTCTGATTTTCTATTTAACTACTTCTTGAAATTGACATTTTATTTATGTATTTATTGTTCAAATAAGCTCCATCACAGTTTATATATTCCTGTGCCTCTAGATTTAAAGTGTTGTTTTTGTTTGTTTGGAGGTCACACTAAGTGATGTTCAGAGGTAATTCCTGACTCTGTGGACGAGAAGGGATGTCAGTGATAAAACCTGGTTCTGCCTCATACAAGGCAAGTGTCCTACCCAATATGCTAAATCTCCAGCACCACTAAAATGCGATTTTTTTATTTGCCATATTTATATTACATTATTTCAAAGCATAAAACAAACACAAATAATTTATCTTATTATTAGAAACTATATTCCCTCTCTTTAAGCATTCTTCCCTGTTTTGAAAGGCAACATCTTGAAATGCTTCTTTGTTGTTGTTGTTGTTATTGACATTGTTGTTGCTGTTGGGCTTCCTCTTTAACCTTGCCTTCAGTACTGAGTAGTATAGCTGGCCAAGAAACTAATTGCAAGGATTCAGAGTGTGCCCTAGTGCAATGGGAAGAAAAAACAAGGTGCCCTTGACAGGGCATGTCAGCAAATACTGGGGGAGGGATGGTGGGTGATGGGTGAGAAGGCTTAGTAGGACAGATTCCAAAACGAGAGGGAAAGGCTCAATGTGGAAGCTACCTCCATTTTGTGAGTGAGAGAAGGTAAAGAAAAAAATGACAGGTTAATATTTTGAAGTGAGGACAGTAGGTCCTGCCAATCTGAAAGGGAGAGTCAAATTTCAAATTTCCAAATTTTTTGAGAACAGAAAGACGAATGCAAGGAATAATGGCAGTCAGTTTGGTCATTGATGTTCTTTGAGAGAATTATTTTGGAAGTAGTAGGTAGAAGTCAGGACTTCTGGGGCCAGGGATAATCCATACCATAGCATTGTGGGCTGGTTACACCAGGGGTCAGCAAACTATTAATGTAGGCCCAGTTGAATCCACTGTGTTTTTTTCTAGGATTATTTATTTTTGCTTTGGGTTTTGTTGTTGCTGCTATTGCTATTGTTTTCTTTTTGGCATAGTGCCAAATGGGAATTGGAAATTGAAATCAAGTTAGCTGCATGCAAGGCTAGCATCCTATCCACTGTATTGTCTCTAGTCCCACAGTTATTTGGGAAGTAATCCAAATAACCCTCCCTATTTCAACCTTCTATTCCATGATACTTAAATAGTTCACATAGAAACTGTGTGAGACATAAAGTTAAAATAATTTACTATCTGATTCTTCTCACAAAATGTTTGCAGATCCCTGGAACCACACAGATTGGCAATGTTTAGTTCCTTTTCAGTAAATCATAGGAACAAATCTCTGATCAATTAGCAGGGAAGACTGGGAGAAGAAAAGACATCTTAGGAGAGTCGCCAATTGTTGAGGATAATTGTCAAAGGAATGAAGCCTAAAAATTCAAAGAAATTAGATCTAGAAGACTGTTAGAAAATTCAGTTTTCAATGATTGGTGAGAGAACAGACTGAATGTATCTATTAGACCTTTGAATTCAGGAGTATTGAGAGAGCTCAATGATCAAAGTCAGAGATCTTTTTGTCTTTTCATGTAAAATACCTAGAAAGTTACCCTTTGAAAAAAGAAGACTTTGTGAGTTCTTACCTTCATTTATTTCATCTTTAAAGCTAGCTTCTTTTAATTTATTGATAGGTTGATCGTTTCCTTCTCATTGTATAAATCTAGTTCCTAACTTGAGCCTCCCAGAATTTTCAATTCCTGTGGATATCTTCCCATTCCATGTCTCCTCGTTGCACTGAATTTTTCGAAGTCTTTAAGAGGTACACTGATGCTTCTTCAGAATCTCATATGATGTATATAGTGTTATTTCTGTATTTTACGTTATCATATTTTATTGGGGGGTCACACCCAGCATCACTCAGGGGTTACTTCTTGCTCTACACTCAGAAATCGCTACTGACAGGCTCGGGGGACCATCTAGGATCCCAGAATTCAAACCATCATCTTTCTACATGCAAAGCAAACATCCTACCTCCATGCTATCTCTTGGGCCCCTATTTCTGTATTTTTTTTGTGGTTTTGGGTCACACCGGGCAGTGCTCAGGGGTTACTCTGGCTCCGTGCTCAGAAATTGCTCCTGGCAGGCACAGGGGACCATATGGGACGCCGGGATTCAAACTAATGACCTGCATGAAAGGCAAACGTCTTACCTCCATGCTATCTCTCCGGCTCTATTTCTGTATTTTAATGTCAATGTATTAAAGTACAAAAATGGAAATCAGAACCAAGTAGCATGATGTTTCATATGTACACATTAGATATATAAGTGATGTCAAAGCTACTCTATAGTTAAACTTTTGTTCAATATTTCTGGAGTTCAGATTAAAGATCAAGATGTTGAATCTTGCATACAGATCAGAATATAAATGCTAATGCATTTATTTCCTCAAATAATAACTAATTGCCTGGTATCAGTTGGGTAGGGAGATATGTATAAACCTAAAATCAAGTCATTTCAAGCAAAGGGAAAGAAAACTAAGTTGATATACTCCACATATACTGAGGGCAGTGAAAGTCACTTATAATTTCACAAAGATATCAAAATGGTCATTTAAGTGAGAATTTAGTGGCCAAACACATTTCTAGATTCCTCTCCCAGAAGTTCTAAGTCAATTTTTAAAGTGAGCTTGAAGATTTTGAATAGTGACCTGTTCATTTAATTCCAGGACTCTTAGGAATACAGGAAAATTATCCATAGAATCTTAATTTAATACCCCGTTGAAGGGTGCAGCCACAATGAAAAAAAAAAAACCACTTTCAAAGGTGCTTTATAGTTGCTCTAAGGGAAATCTTCTGTTCTGAACATGGAATGCTTATGGTTTGTGAATGTTTTCCTGACTTCTGTTTTTCAAGTTGATAATAGACATGCTGGACTAGACTTTTGCATCTCTCTGCCTCTTGAATGTGACCATGGTACAGTTAAGAGACAAGTGACTGAGGGACAGCGTGATTGAAGAGGGACTCTTAATTAGTGACACAGCGAACACTGCAAAAGCAGAGGCATCTGCCACCATTGCTAAATATAATTGCTAAGGAAAGTTTATAAATATTCATTTAAATGTATTTCTCAGAGTCTCATGTTGGAACCACAGCTGCTGGGTTGCCTACAGAAACCCAAATGCACCACAATTAGTGCATTCTTAAGGAAGAAGAAAGCTTTATCTTTAATGTGCAGGCTTTGGAGTAAATACCATGGATCAGCGATTTCTATAGCTAACATTTTGTGTGTCATATTTATTAGATGGTGTTACTACTTATACTTTAGATATTTGGTAGTTTTTCTGATTATGGCTTTCTTAATATAACAGTTATAAATTTAACTTGTGCCAAGTGACTAATATATTATTTAATGTCTTGTGTGATTAAGTTTTGTTAGCTTGCCAGAAAATTTGGCTAAGGACTTTTCAAAGAAATTTTATTTTCTTTTCAAACAGAAATCTGGAAAATCTCTTTCATTTTCAGTTTCCAAACAAAAGACTGGTTTTTATTCAAATGTTTTTGAGGATATGTCTCGAGATAAGTGTTGTATTAAGCATTCATTGATTACTTATAACAATATGTCTACATGAATGAATTAAATGATACCAGTCCTGTGAAAGTCTTGTATTGGAGGGAGCAAAATGGGTTTTCTTACTTTCCTTCCAGGTTTTCTAACTAAAGTATTGTAAATGGGTTTCACCAGGAACAGATTAACAAGAGAAAAAGGTACACAGATTCTTGGGGTTCAGGATAAGAAGTGTTGAATCACGGCCAACCTTGCTAAGAAGCTTTTGCTAAATCTGTACTTACTAGTGGACTCTAGCAGTGCTCAGAGGTCCATATGCAATGTCAAGGATCAGCCAAGTAGATGGCGGTTCCTTGTCTCCTGCATTATGTCTCTGGTCCTCGTGCATATGTGCTTAATGGTTTTACTTGAGACTTCATGAAGAAATAAGAGCCAATGAAATGATAAAACCTGCACTTTTAATTTTTTTAAATTTTTAATTATTCCCCTCCCTCTTTTTCCTAGAGGTTGTGATGATACAACATCTGTCTATGGTGCATGCTTGAAACTGGACACTTGGTTGTGGTACTGGGAAACCAAACCAAATAGTCTGGGGTCACATGCATACTTGACAGGCAGGCTCTCTGCCTCTGAGCTATCTCTAAAACCCATTTTGAGTATTTACACTACAGGCTTGATGATTGTAAGCTGACAACCAGCTATTAACCCAAAACATCTCCCCCACCCCTGTCTTCCTCTTTCCTTTTCACATAGCCCTTTGATGTGTAAAAGTCCATCAGGATCTTATTCCATCTTGCCCCCCACCTGGTTTAAGTATGTAATGGGTTAATAAGAGCAGTTTTGGCTTGGCATGCTCAGAGGTACCATGAGACAAAAAGCTACTGACTCCATGACTCTCCTGGCTGGCTTGATTTATTAAACATTTACCACTACTTTGCATCTTCAGACCCATCCACCTAAGGTTGAAAATTCGGAGTGTGGGGTGATTTCACAATGTGTGATTTATTTTACAGAGGATAAGTGGGAAGTCCGGGCAAGTGTGTGAGGACCAAAGAACCTGAAGTAAGGGCTCTGGGTTTGAGTTAAGTTACCTCTTTATGTTTGAAACTTTAAACACCTGATTTGCAAAATTATTCATAACACCATTGTTTCCAGCATGCAATGTTCTAATACCAGTGTGATAATGTCCTCAGTTTCCAATCCCCAAACGCCCCCCCTTAGCAAACACAAAATGAGTTCTATTGCATGTTACAACAAAATGTCAAATAAAATGATGGAAAAATAATGAAGGAAAATGATATCTGTGAAAATTGTTATATCTCACATTGATGTCACTAAAATCATTGAGGATTTACTGAACTATGTGTTGCTAATTGGGCCTTCTGTGTTAATTGTTTTCACTCTGTGAGCTTAGTGAGTTTCTATGCAACTTTACTGTATAATTTTCTGTGCTCCTACTGGGCTGTCAGTACTATGAAATTTGGAGGTGTCTCGTGACTGCATACACATCTGTACACTATAAGCTTTAGAACTGGTATGGTTCAGTAGCTTGGTGTCTCTTTGAAATTTGTCATGGAACTGTGAAGCTGGGACATTTATATGCCAGAGAATGTCAGGTGTGGGTGGGGTATTAGGTTTCTGGCCCCTATCCTGAGAAGTCTCTAGAGATCTTAGCCCAGATATTGAACTACCTGGGTTGATTCAGCATCTTCTCTCTCTCTCTTTCTCTCACTCACTCTCTCTCACTCTCACTCTCTCTCTTTCCCCCCCAAATTTTCCTATCACTTGTCTGACCTGATTCAGAGAAAAAGGTGTAGTCAGAGATCACTTTCCCTGCACTTGTTCAAGTTTCTTCAACTCAGCATACTCAAGGTGCCACAATTTGGACAGCTTCTTCTGAGCCTCATTCTTATTACATCAGAATTTAAACTTGGTGGATGTTGTAGAAAAAGGTGAGCCCAGTATAAATTCTAAGTATGTAGAGCCACACAAAAGACATCATTCACTAGAAGAATGAGAAGTAAGCCCCAACAAACAGAAAACCATGGAACTTTGACAGAAACGGTTTCCTAAAGATGATGTAGGCCAGGGGTCTCAAATTCGCTGCGCACCGGCCTTTTGCTGCCCTCCGTACAATATTTTGTGGCCCACAGTTGGCCTTCAAATATCGCAGTATTCACGATTTTTCGCTTACCGAATAATTGCAATAAAATTACATTAGTAAAAAAAATCGCATTAAACATCCGCATACCCCAAGTAGTTCCATTCAGGGTATGCAAATGTTTAATGCAATTTTTTCTTTCTAATGCGATTTTTATTGCGAATATTAGGTAAACAAATAATGGCGAATATTTCGTGCCTAGTGCAGACGTCATTTCTGCTGCTCCTGCCCGCTGTCCCTTGCATTATTGGAGGCCTAAGGGAGAGAAGTTTATTACAGAATTAGGTTTTGTCATACCTTCATCATGACTTCATCAAAGTCTGCAGTGAAGAGAAAGATTGATGACGAGCACAGACAATTTCAGGAAAAGTGGGAGACGTAGTATTTCTTTGTTGAGCACAGGGGCATCCCCACATGTCTTATTTGCTCAGAGAAAGTTGCAGTGCACAAGGAATACAAATTGAAACGCCATTATTCAACTAAACATGCTGAGGAATGTGCAAAATATCAAGGAAATTACAGAGCCAAGCAGATTGCAGTCTTAAAGCATGTCTAATGAGGCAACAAGATTTCTTCAAGAAAGCAACCAAAGAGAATGCTGCATCAGTCGAAGCTAGTTACATGGTTAGTGAGATGATTGCTAAGGCAGGGAAACCATTCACAGAAGGAGAGTTTGTTAAATGCATGCTATAGGATGCAAGTATTATCTGTCTGGAAAAGAAAGGTCAGTTTAGCAAAATCAGCCTTTCTGCCAACACTGTGGCAGAGTGCATTTCTGACATGTCAAGTGACATTTATCATCAACTGTGTGAGAAAGCCAAATGTTTTGATGCATACTCAGTTGCTCTTACAAGGGCACAGATATAACAGACACTGCACAGCTCACAATTTATGTCCATGGTGTTGATTGCAATTTTGAATTGACAGAGGAGTTGCTCACAATAATTCCAATGCATATCCAGACCACTGCTAATGAGATATTTCAGCATCTGTGTGATTCCATTGAGAATGCAGGTTTGCTATGGAAGAGGTTTGTTGGAATAATAACCGATGGAGTGCCATTGATTACAGGGAGGAAAAATGGACTGGTGGCACTTGTTCAACAAAACTTGAAGAGGAGGGTGTAGAGAAGGTCATTGCTCTTCATTGCATTATCCATCAGCAGGCCCTTTGCAGTAAATGCCTGCCGTGTGACAATGTGATGTCTGTTGTTGTGAAATGCATCAACCAAATCAGATCCAGGGGCTAAGAGTATAGGAGGTTCCGTGTTTTTTTTAGAGGAAATGGAGTCAGAATATGGAGATGTGCTCTATTTCACCGAGGTACATTGGCTCAGCAGGGGAAAAGTCCTGAAATGATTTTTTGAGTTGAGAGAAGAAGTGAAAGCCTTCATGGAGAAGGATGGGAATGCTGTTTCTGAGTTGAGTGATCACAAATGGCTGATGGACTTAGCTTTTCTTGGTGACATCACACATAAGCTGAATGTACTAAACAAGATGTTACAAGGCCTGGGGCACCTTATCAGTGCTGCCTATGACAACGTGAGAGCATTCTCCACAAAACTTGTGTTATGGATATCCAGCTCTCTCACACAAACCTTTGCCATTTCCCAGCATGCAAGGAACTTGTGGATGCAGGTATACCATTCAGTGGTGAGAAATATGTTGATGCTATTTTTAAGCTAGAGAAGAAATTTGATCACAGATTTGCAGACTTCAAAAAGCACAGCGTCACTTTCCAAATTTTTGTGGATCCCTTTTCCTTTGATGTGCAAGATGCCCCTCCTTTGCTTCAAATGGAGCTCATTGACCTGCAATGCAGCTCTGATCTCAAAGCAAAGTTTAGGGAGATTGGTGGAAAAGCAGACATGCATGGGCAATTTTTGAGAGAATTGCCCCCCAGCTTCCCTGAGCTTTTCCAAATATTCAAGCTCACCATGTGCCTTTTTGGGAGCACATATTTGTGTGAAAAGTCATTCTCCACATTGAACTTCAATAAATCAAAGCACAGGTCTAGACTTACTGATGATCATTTTCAAGCCGAA
>PVKC010044648.1:0-11545 GCA_004027635.1 Crocidura indochinensis | reverse complement strand
GACTACACAACATGCTGCTCAACAACAGGTAGATCAAAGAGGAAATCAAGGGAGAAATAGATTCCTTGAGATCTATGATAACCAAGGAACAAATTGACAAAAATCTATGGGACACAGGAAAAGCAGTAATTAGGGGGGAACTCATAGCAATACAGGCCTACATAAAAGGAGAAGAAAAACCCAAGGTCAACAACTGATAGGCACACATTAAATATCTGGAAAACCAACAACAAAGGAACCCAAATACAAGGAAAATAAAAGAAAAACTGAAAACTGTTGCAGAAATCAATTGTATAAATACAAGAAAAACAATGCAAAGAATTGATGAAATCAGGAGTTTTTTTTTGTTTCTTTTTAAGAAGAAACAGGATAGACAAATCATTTGTAACACTCACAGGAAAAATAGAAAAAAATGCTCAAATAAGTCAGATCAGAAATCTGACTTACAGAGAGACTACAACAGAAATCCAAGAAATCTAAGACATCTGAGAATTTTTTATGAGCAATTATACTCAGTTAAACTCGAAAACCTAGAAAAAATGGACAGAATTTTGAATTTCCATTTTTGATCTTGCTGCTTTCAGTATTCTATTCCTATAATGTGGCGGTGTCACTGTGACTAGAATGTGCCTAGGGGTGCTTTTCTTCGGTCTTTTTTAGTTTCAGGCATGCAGAATTTGGTTGCATGCCATCTTTAGCTCTTGGGAGTTTCTCTGTAATGATGTCCTTGACCATTGATTCTACCTTGGGATTTTCTTCCTGGGTCTCTGGGACTCTAATAATTCTTATGTTTTTTCTGTTGAACTTGCCAAGGAGTTTTATTTCATCTCTTTACATTCTTTGAGTATTTTTTCCATTGTTTGATCATTTGCTTTAGGGTTCTTTCCAGTTTCTTCTGCTGTATGGAGTTGCTCTGCATCTCATCTTCCAGCTTGCAGATTCTGTCCTCAGCTGTTGTTACTTTGTTGGAGATACTTTCTATTGAGTATTTAATTTCTTCTACTGAGTTTTTCAGTCCTGTTATTTCACTTTTGAGTTTTTGATTTCTGTTTTTCTGTTCTGTACAGCTTGATCTATAGTTTCTTTGAATTCTATGAGTGTCCTTCATATTACTTCTCTAAACTCCTTATCTGAGAGTCTAACAATGTGGTTGGTACTTTTTGTGTCATCAGTGCTGCCATCTGAATTCTCTATGAATGCTGTTGTCCTGCATTGTTTCCCCATTGACATGCTTGTTGTGTGGCTTTTACTGCCTGTTGTGGTGGGACTCATACAGTGGTGGGTCAACCTGAGGTTTGCGAGCCACATGTGGCTCTTTCCATTTTTAATTTGGCTCCTCTGTGTGCTGGGTGGCCGCTCCAGGAGTCAGGACTCTGCTCCTAGCTTCTGTCAGTGTGCGCCCTGTGTGGCTCTCAAAATAAATTTCTTTTTTTTTTAATTTTTTTGTTTGTTTGTTTTTTGGGTCACACCCAGCAGTGCTCAGGGGTTACTCCTGGCTCCGTGCTCAGAAATTGCTCCTGGCAGGCACGGGGGACCATATGGGGCACCAGGATTTGAACCGATGACCTTTTGCATGAAAGGCAAACACCTTACCTCCATGCTATCTCCCGGGCCCCTCAAAATAAATTTCAATCGTGATTTTGGCGAGATTTGGCTCAGTTGATTAAAAAAGTTGCAGAACCACTGGGTCACTGGGTGTGGCCCCCAAACAAAACAAAACAAAACAAAACAAAAACAACAAAAAGAATAAAAGCCTGATTTCAATATTACTCAAGGAAATATATTCAAAGCTTTGACTTAATATCATCAAGGAAATTTCTCATGAAATTCATCTTCCATTCTTTTTCTCAGTCATTTTAGTTCTATCAGAATTAAAATGATTTCAAAGTCATTAGTAATATCAACATGTTTAGAGATGTCAGTAAATGCATAATTTTTAATCTGAAAATATTTAATAGGTGCTAGACAAAGGATAATTGAAATAATCTCATTAGATATGACATTTGTTTTTAAAGGGATTGGGAATAATTTTCTCAGAATATTTATCAATTTAAACAATTTGCATCTTGACTGAGAAAATTAGAGCACAAATCAATGTATAGGTCTTTTTTGTTTGATTTGTTTTGTTTTTGGCCACATCCAGTGGTGCTCAGCAGTTACTTGCGGGTGTCCTGAAGCCCCCCAAAGGGGCCCGGCCAGCGGGGAGTCGATGAGAGGCTCACGGATAGCCACACCTTTATTTTGCGGAGCTAGTACACCACACCTGTACGAAATCAAAGAGGTTAAGGAATAACAGACCCAAGATGGAAAAGACCGATCAAAGGCATCTGTTTAATGATGTGCTCCTGCTTATAAAGACAAGGTAAAAAGGGGCAGGCAAAGGGAATGTCAATCATTCTTTTGACACGCAGGCCACTTGATTATTCCAAATATGGTATAAACACAGCACAGGTTGAGAAGGTAACATCATCTTCCAAATATGGAAAGTGGGCACTGAGGGTAGGGGTCAGGACATTCTTGCAAGTCATAAAGATTAGCGGTTTTCAAGGTAACACCCTGTGACCCTGAAGAGGGTCTGCTGGACCACATTCTTGAGCTCTTAATAGATTTATGGTAGGGCAAGAAATAACCTTGTAGAAACAATGTTGCATGGGATAATAAAGTATACCTTATTTAACTCAAGCATGTGGGCTAGGGGAGTAATTACATTCCTGGGGGTGGTAACAAGCTGTGTCCTTCCCCGCTGGGTCAAAGAATTACTTTACTGTGGCCACCTGTTTCCTGATAACCCAGGGGCTTTGTAGTGAAACTGCACATAGGTACTTTGCAGCTGCAAAGCAGGAAAATGGCAGAGAGGCCGAAGCAAAAATGGCTACTATCAGGTCAATGGTAACCAACAGTTACTCTTGGTTCTTCTCTCAGAAGTTTCTCCTGGAAGGCTTAGGAGCAAAATGGGATGCCATGGATCTTACTTGCATTGATCATGTGCAAGGCAAATACACTCCCTGTTATGCTATCACCTGTATCGAAGTACAGGTCTTAATTAGAAAATTATTATATGAATGCCAGGAGAAAGAGATACTCATTTACTGCTGATGGGAATGTCGACTTGTCCAGCCTTTTTGAAAAAAAAAAAAAGAATATTCTTCAAAAACCTAGAAATTTAGTTTCTATGTGATTCAGCAATACCACTCCTAGGAATATGCCCAAGGATCATAAAAACAAAAATGCAGAAAAGTCCTCTGCATTCCTATGCTCATTGCAGCACTATTCTCCATAGCCTGAAACAATTCAAGTACCCCAGACAAATAAGTGGATAAAGAAACTGTGGTATATCTATGCAATGAAATACTATGTAGTCATTAGGAAAATGAAGTCATGCAATTTTCTTATACATGGAGAGCATATTGATGAGCAAAATTAGTCAGAGGGAGAGGGATAGACATAGAATTATCACACTCATTTGTGGCATATACAAAATGATAGTGTGGTAACAGTATTCAAAAAACAATAGAGATGAGGACCAGGAGGATCAGTCCATGGTAAGAAGCTTGCCACAAATAACAAGAGAGTACAGTCAGGACAGAAAAAAGCCACTATGACACTGGTAGTTGGAGGGCAGGAGCAATAAATCAGTGGGTAGGATATTTGCCTTGCATGTGGATGACACAGGTTTGATCTGTCACATCCATATCATATCCTGAGAACCACCAGGAGTGACCCCTGAGTGTAGAACCAGGAGTAAACCTTGAGCACTGCTGAACATGACCACAACCCCACAAAAATGCAATTTAGGGACACTTTTATGTGGGAAATTACATCACTAGAAAGTACACAAGTCAAGTCTCAACACATGAAACATTTGCTTGCTTTATTAATGTCATAAAAAGGATCAAATAAGATTAAATAGGTTCATGCTTTTCCCCCCTCGTTACAAGAAACAGAAAAAGTACGATGGAAGGAAAGCTTAACAGAAATTTTTTAAAAGTCACAATTCTTCCTTATGAGTGTCCTTGAAAAGTTATAGTAGATTTCACTTTCTTTTATGAAAGAAAGTGATTTTGTCCAAAGTGTTGTTTTGTGTATTTGTATGGTTTGGTTTGGATTGTTTGGTTGCTTTTCTTGTTTGTTTTGTTTTAAATATTTGCTTTTACCACCCCCTCTCTCAGATTGGCTTCCTCCATGGCTACCAACTCTTGGGGCTCCACAGTTTGCTCTGCTGTAGGAATCCTATGGAGGAGGGTACCCATTTTCTATCAATGGGGGTAGTCCTGGGTCTTGTCTGCCAACCCCGTGGCACCGACTTGAGGAGAGATCCCTTCGGCTACTTGAGTGACTATCTCAGTTTCCACCATATGTGCCCTGTGAACTGTTGTAATCATCATAGTGACTATTTCCACCATATGATGGTGGATGGGGTACTAGGAGAGTTACTATGACTCTCATAAGAGTCTCTGTACCAGCTGCCTCTCAGATGGTCCCAATAGTCTGGGTCTCTAGACCATACCTATGTGGATACCTCTATCGTCCTGTGATGACACCTCTGAAGGAAAGAAGGGATTCTTTCCAAGGTGGTCCCCATAGCTGTCTCTTCCTTGGGACATGGGGACTCTTTCTCCCATTCCCCTGCTGCTACGAACTGGTTCTGAGGTCAAAGACCTTTGGAGAGATGGAACCCCCACTTTGTGGTTGCAGTCCTTGCTTCACTGAAAGTGGCCCTCTGGAAGAACTCATATGAAAATTCATGGAATAGGCACCACCATCATCCATATGCTCTCCCCCTTGTTCCTCCACTGCCACCTCTTCTGTCTTGAAGACTAAGGAGGGCCTCTGTTTCTTGGAGGGGATGGTGGCCCTTGCAAACAATGGCTTAGTGGCTTGCTCTGTCTTGATGGCTTTCCCTTCTAAAGACTTCTCGACATGTCTCTGGCCATCCTTGACATCTGAAGAGCTTTCAAAGAGGACAAAAGAAAATTCTCAGGATTTATTGTTTTCAAGGCCTTTTTCATCAACAGAACTGTCACAATTCTTGCATATTTGCCAAATACGACTTCAAGGACTTTCTCATTGTTTCTGTATTCAGCCTACTGATAAAAAGTTTTCCTGAGACATCTGCCTCACCTATTTTGCCCCTTGGGGTAAAGAAATCAGGAAAAGGAAGTTGCAGTCAGCACTAATATGCAACCCCACACCCTCTTTTAAAAATTTATCTTAAGAAAATACCTTAGATTTATTTGTTGGAATTGAACAACAGCAATGTTTTAGCTACTTTATACGATGTTGCACTGATTTGGTACTAATAAAGAATAATTAGAGAAAGTAAAAATATTGAAAAGATATTGAAAAAATAAAAATAAATAAAAAAGAAAAAAGAAAGTAAAAAATAAAATTGGGGTAAATTCCCTGAGCATATCAAAGAATTCTGAAACTTACTAAAATATGGAAAACTAACCTAAATTATTATAGTCTTACATGATTCTTATGGAGGTTTTTAACTGTCCATTATTATTTTATTTTATTTTTTATTTTATTATTATTATTTTTTTTTGGTTTTTGGGTCACACCCGGCAATGCTCAGGGTTTACTCCTGGCTCCATGCTCAGAAATTGCTCCTGGCAGGCATGGGGGACCATATGGGGCACCGGGATTCAAACTGATGACCTTTTGCATGAAAGGCAAACGCCTTACCTTCATGCTATCTCCCGGGCCCCAACTGTCCATTTTTAGATATTACATTTTCAGAGTTTTTATGTTTGTTTTTTGGGACGTATTCAGTTGTGCTCAGTATATACCCCTGGCTCTGTATTAAGGATCACTCTGCTTGAATGCTCATATTTGGTGCTGGGAACTGAACTTGGGTTGGTTGCATGCAAGGCAAGTGCTGTGCCAACTGTTCTATTTCTCCAATCTACTTATTGTACATATTATCTCACAAATATATATTTATTTAACAAATACTAATTTGGAATGATGAACATATGAAGTCAATATCTTAGTGTGGAACACTAGAGAGAGAAATCTGGAAGATTTTAGACAAATAAAATATATGCAGAGCCAGGAACACCTACCTTGAATGAATATATTCTTGAACCCCCAGTGTTCCAGATATACTGAATGCAATGCTGGCCACTTTGCTGTTGCTGGCTGGCAGCACCAAAGTCTGTGATCACCACCACCCACTGTGATTTCCAGTAACATTGCTGGGAAGTGTGTGTTAATTGCCATATAAGTGGGGGTGACCCCTGGTGAGCACCAAAATTCAATGTCAAAAGTCAAGAAGAGAACTTGAAGTCAAGAAGTTCTCTGCAAGTACTTGTAGCTGATCAGAAAACCTCAATAAGTACCACAACTAGAAACTTGTGTATCTGATCTCTGTGATTTTCATACTGAAAAACAACTTGTGTGTGAAAAACAACAGTGTGTGACTTCCACACATTGAAAAACAACTTCTGTAAATGTTATTTTGTCAGATTCTTCCAATGTCATTAGTAATATAAGATGAATGGAAACATGTTAAAATTCGGATAATTCTTTAGTGTGTGACTTCCACACATTGAAAAACAACTTCTGTAAATGTTATTTTGTCAGATTCTTCCAATGTCATTAGTAATATAAGATGAATGGAAACATGTTAAAATTCGGATAATTCTTTAGTGCATAAATAAGAACATGTATGAATTCTTAGAAGTCTAACATGATTTGTTTAATACTAACATTGGGTTATTTTTATGAGTCTATAATGAAAAGTGTAGTACAGATTTAATGTCTCAGAAAATGACAGCAAAATAAGGATTTAGTTTCTGTATTAAATTTCTGTATTAAAGATTTGCAATTTACGCCCTGATTTTTCATTGCTCTGTTTGATCCTTTCTTCTGTTTTATCTGTAATATATTGGTGGGTCTTTGTTACAGCAAGAAAAAGGAAGTTTAAAAAACTTTAATCCTGATTTATATAAGTTTCAGGTTGCTTCTTTTTTTGTGGTATGTAAAAAGAAAAGTACAATAGGGATTAACCCACACTTGGCACCTTTGTCTTCTTTTTTTTGGATAGTGCCAAAGGCAAATTTTGCACTCTGAAGGCTACAACTGGTTTGTCTAAGATCCCAGCAATTTAAACTTTTCTTTTCTTTAATCTCTTCTTCTCTTTCTTTTCACCTTTCTCCTCTCCCCTTACTTTCTACTCTTCTCATGTCTCCCCATAATTTTTTCCTCTTCTCACCTTTTCCTTTTCTCTCTTCTATCCATTCTCCTTTGAATTCTTCCCTGTCCTCCTCTCCTCTTCCTTTCATTTGTTCTCATCTTTATTTTCTTTGTTTCTCTTCTCAACCCTTTCCTTTCTTCTCTTGCCTTTGAATTCTTCTCTTCTTCCACTTCTCTCCTTTTTCCTTTTTTCTACTGTTTTCTCCTCTTTTCTCTTCCTTTCTATTTTTCTCCTCTTGCATTGCTTCTCATCCCTTCTCTTCTTTCTTCTCTCTCATTTTTCTTTTCCTTTGCTCTTTTCTTTGTTCTCCTCTCCTCTTTTCTCTTTTCCCTTCCTTACCTTCTTCCTCTTTTCTCTGTTATTCAGCCTCCTTGCATGGCTGTACTTAGAGCTACATTTTGGTCTGTGCATTTAAACAACATTTTGAAGGTAGGTTGATTCTCTGCTCTTTTCTTCATGAACTGTGAACATTCATTTCTCTAAACTTGATTGCAATATTTATATGGGAAACAGGTTTTCCATGTTTCTAAAATATTTGCAAATTTACCTGTATTTATATATTACATTTATTAATATTGAGAGGATTTGCAGAGTAAACAAAATTTCCAAATCAAATCATTGGCAAATAGTAAAAGGTAAACAAATAATCAAATATTAATACCTTTTCTTTCAAATGTTTGGGTTTACACACTATTTCTGCTTACTGGTAGCAAGATATTTCCAAAAACTAAGTGGTTTCAATTTTGTATTGAGTATATAAATGTAAAAAAAAAACACCCAGAAAATTATGTGATGGATGCAGTTCTGAGTGAAAAACTCTGTTGGTGAAAAAGATAATTTCTCATTTAAATTGTCATTATAAAATTTTTCCCTTCTCTGGGGCAAAGATAAAACAGTATGTGCTAACAACAGGATATGTTGTAATAATTTTCTGTTATAGTATGCCTGCCAGTACCCACTGAATAAATAGGAAGACCAGTTAAGATTTTTATAATTTTCTCTCATTAAAATGAATGCATCATAATTTTTTTTTGTTCTTGGGCTACACTTGGCAATGGTCAGGGATACTCCTGACTTTCTGCTCAGAAATAGCTCCTGGCAGGCACGGAAGGCCATATGGGACACCACACCGGGATTTGAACCAACCACCTTTGGTCCTGGATCGGCTGCTTGCAAGTCAAACGCCGCTGTGCTATCTCTCCGGGCCCGAATGCATCATAATTAAGAAACTGTAATGTGATAAAATAAACTCATCTGGTTCCAAGACTTATTTGAACTGACATGTTTAATTTTATTGGAACCTAGATACCTACAAGGGCAATGCATAGTACTATGGGGGACAATGAGAGAAGCATATGTTCAACTGTACCTTGAATTGTCTTTGTTGTATATGTATGTAAGTGTGCATCTTTTTGCCTGTGGATGAGTTGTGTGTTTATGAGGGTCTGTGTGTATGCTCATGTAGACATGCTTTAAACTTTCTTTTCTACATTAATGATGCAAAAATAAACCAGGTGCAGGAGTCAGCCTTTATGAACTGGCAAGCCTCACTTCTATTTAATTGTTCCTTTTTCTTCTTTCTAGCCATAAAAGTTTTGGAGTTTCCCCTTTTTCCTCCTTTACATTACCAAGAAAATAAAGGTAAAGGGAGCAAGTGAGTTTTTTTTTTCAAATATCTTCAGTAAATCTCTTTGAACAAGTCAAAATGGCCTGAGAAAAAGTTCTACTTTGAGAGCCAAACTTCTAAAGAAACCAACAGTTTTGTGACTCAAGGCCGACACGAAGGGAAAAATAGCTGAGAATTGAACCTAGGTCAACTATGTACCTTGTAACTGACTTATCCACTGCACTATTCTTCCAGTTTCATAAACTGAAGTATATGAATTGGAGACGAAATTAGATTTTTCATAAGGATTTTAATAAAATAGTGAACTTTGTTCCAAAAGCTGAAGCCAGTTCTCTTCAGCTATGCCTGCATGGTGCCATTTACCCACAGTAGGCAGAGGTCACTGCTTTGAGGTGAGACTTGGCTCTTTTCCCTTCCTGAACTCGTTTCTTTCTGCACATCGTGCAAGGGCTTTACTCACCAATATTGTAAAAGATCATTTCCCATCTATTCTGATCCAATGTGGTAATTACCTCTACTTAGTTTGCCAGGAATAAGATCAGAGTTTTTCATAAGTGAAGAAGAAAAGATTTGATTCATAGGGGTGTGACTCCAATGTATGGTTTCAGGTCATGGTGGCCAGAGCACACAGCACATCAAGACTTATACATTTGTAAGATACCTACTGCCTGTAGATTTCTCTGAATATCCAGCTACCATCTACAGCTTTCTTTTTCTTTTAAGGTGGGAAATATAGTTAACAGTAGTACTAATATTTACATTTTACACAATACCCATACCCATCACTACCACGATCCTTAGATTTCTTATTGTTTGCTTTCTATTCATGCCTTATGGCATAAACTGAATTCTGTTGGCAGAATTGAGCACTTTCATTGGCCATTTTCTTTTTTTACTTTGTTTGCTTATATTAATTATGTAAGTAAGGGTATATGGTATTTGTTTTTCTTTATACTTAAAATTTTTCTTGGAAGTGCCCACAAGGTGCCATTCAAGAACTATATAAGGAAGTGCATGATTTTGTCTTTTCTTACAGCTGAGTAGTAATCTAGAAGTCACCACAACTAAGAGTGTGTGACCTTTGTTATTAAAAAAATCACAACCACAATCATAAATGTGGTTGCCATGTTTGTACTATATGAGCTCCATAGACTCATTCTGTTCTGGAAAGACATAAACCAATCCATGAAAAATCATGAAATGTCATATCTACACTGGCAATGCAGCTGAAAATTGGCTATCTCGGGAGAGGATAGGGCAATTTGAATCCTGCTAAAGCTGTATCTGCTGCATCCATCACCCATAATCACCACATTATCTTTGGCCCTGCTTTACCACTCCTCTACGAATCTCTGCAGGGACACCAATTTGAGCAAACTGCCAGATATGCAGGAATTTAGGCTGATATCATCAGGATTTTTCTTTTGGAGTGAATATGGCACATCCCTTTGCCCCACAGCTTATATTTCTAGGAGATCTAGTAGTCATAACCGTACCCATAAAAGCCACTATTGTTTTTGGTTTTTTTGTTGTTTTGTTTTGCTTTTGGGCAACACCTGGCAGTGCTCAGGGGTTACTCCAGGCTCTATGCTCAGGAATCAATCCTGGCAGGCTCAGGGGACCATATTAGATGCCAGGGATTAAAACTGGGTTCGTTCTGGGTAGGCAGTATGCAAGCATATGCCCTACTGCTGTGCAATCACTCAGGTCCCAAAGCAACTACTGTTGATAGTGGCTTGTATTCTGGACTGACTAGCCACAAGACAACTTCATTTATTTAATACAGCAATTCCCTTAGGGACATACCAGTGTGGGTGCCAATCTGTAGCTGAGGTCACCTAATATTCAGAAACAAATGAAGTAACAGCATGGTCAGCTAGAAAGAAAAGCTTACTAGACCTTGTGACAATGACTTAATGACCTTGTTGGAGATACAATAATTTTCATAAATATTCTTTTTTTATAAGTCTTTTCTTTCTTTTTTTTTTTTGATTTTTGGGTCACACCCAGCAGTGCTCAGGGGTTACTCCTGGCTCCATGCTCAGAAATTGCTCCTGGCAGGCACGGGGGACCATATGGGGCACTGGGATTTGAACCGATGACCTTCTGCATGAAAGGCAAACGCTTTACCTCCATGCTATCTCCCGGGCCCCAAGTCTTTTATTTCTTTCCCCTCATCTTTTCTTTGTCTTTTCTATTCTTTATTTTAAACAATTTTGTTCTTCCTTATCTTGGAACCTAATGTATTATTATCATTATGGCATATGATAATATGCCAACTATGTAACACATGCTCATTTAAATATTAAATTAAAAGAAAACCACCAATAGCAACAATGGAAGGAAGCAGGGAGTGAGGGAACAAAAAAGTAATAAAAAGACAAACAATAAGTTTCTCCATTACAAAACGTAATATTGAATGCATTAATTATAGCAATAATGCAAGAAAAAGAAAAAATTCAAGTCAGGAAAAATAATTCATACCCTTTATTTATATATGATATGATATGCTACATAGAATTCCCTGAAGATTCCATCTAAAATATAGAAACAATGGAACATTACATGGTAAGCTACAAATTTCAATACACACAAAAATCTATTACATATTCATATGTCATAAAATTTTTGATAGGGATTTCATTGTATATATAAATATTCATATATATAGGGTTCTGGGTATCAAAAACATCTCTTTGGTTGGTTTGTTTTGGTTT